>MU227724.1:176555-191454 GCA_018584345.1 Thuja plicata
TTTGGAGGAGAAAAGTAATTTCGCTGGCACCCTTAAGAGTAAGTTTGTGAAGATTGACATGGAAATAGCTGAGATCAAAAAGGGAATGCAGGACCTGATGGACCTCTATAGGAGGACCAACAAATTTTCTCTAAAAGTAATGCATACCTCGGCGTTAACCCTTTGCAATGTGCAGGAGAAGCTGACTGACGGCAATCTGGAAGCAAATGCTGATAACAGAGACCTATTTCTGTTCCTCCAGGAGGAGTGGGCGAGATCCCTACTGTCCAAGCAGCTAGGAGGGAAGAATTAGCTCTACAGTACATGGTGTGGTATTTTTTGATGGGCTAGTCCCTTGGTTCCCCTGCTCTATTTTGAGAGGTATTGTTAAGTTTAGAATTAGTATGTGGACAAGCCCTGCGTGGCTCCGTAACAATATTTTTGATGTTGATGTTGATAATAGCTACTTTGGTTTTATCTTTTTAAGCAGAACTGATACTTTTGTTTTTGATAGAGGTAGAAGTTTAAGTTCCTTAGCTAACAGTCCAATCTACTATAAGCTTAGGCTAGTGCCATTAACATGCTGTTAATGTGCTTCTAGTCCCCTGTTCCATGGGCCAGCACCCTCTTGCTACTTTTTTCTATCAAAAACATATTCCTTTTATGTAATTTACTTGTCCAGCTACATCATCTCTTTTGTCATATAAAATGGATGAGATAAAATTAGTTCGTCTACTAGGAGGAGCATTTTAAAAACAATAAGTGTTTTATAGAAACTTTTGAAAACATTGATAGTGGAGATCAAATTCAATATGATAATGACAACAACAAGTTTCAAACACTTTGTTTGTCCTGATATAATATGGCTTCAACCTTCCAAACAATGTTTACCCAATATTTATATTAAGATTTGAACTACAAAATGACACATACATTTAATGTTGTGTTGTGTCCAACCAATTTTTCGTATGATATTCAAATTGATTAGCTAAAATTGTACATTTGATAACATCTCTATTGTTTGATGATGGACGTGTATTATCGTTCCAAAATAATGTGACCAAATTATTGATTCCTCAATCAATCCTATCAGAACGAGGAGATATACACATGATTTCCTAATTCCCTTCTAAGGTACTATCATCCAAAAGCTTTCTCCAATTAACATATCGTGATATTGTTTTCCAAGTAAAACCAATCTGAGATGGAACTAAATATATTTGTCTTTTTCGGAGCACAGTGTTACCTACAAAGGATGTTAACGTATCTTTTCTTGTAATGGTCTTATCTTTAGTTCCAGATCGCTTCCCTCCCTGGTTCAAACCTTTCCTAATATTTTCAATCATATCTATTTGCATGTCAACAACTTTTCTCTTCTTTGATGTTGCTTCTATAGCCAATAATTTTAATGCCCCTTCCAAATTTTTGTTTATAAGTACAACTAAAAGAAATTGGGCTTGTTCAAGTGTTTCTAAATTATCAAATTTAGCCAATATTTCTCTTCCTATCATATTCATTGACCTCTTCTTAGAAATACTTAAGGGTTGAACATTAGCAAGTGATCTCAAATTCTCCACATCCATTGTAAGTAAATTATCAAAGTTTCTATAATTAATATTTCTCTTTACAATTTGAGATAAATTTATAGGTTCATCCATAACAGTAGGAGCATGTGATCTTGAACCTTCTCCAACATCAATTTCTTGAGCTTCTGTAGGGAGTGATCCTGACCTTCTTCAATGTGCAATTGTTTGACTTGACTTGATCCTCCTACTTTAGCTTGTCCTTCACCTTCTTTAGTTTTATTATAATATGCCAATGCAGCTTCGTGATTTCTTTGTTTGGTACCAGGTGACCTTTTTCTAGCAGATTTATGTTGTCCTCCTTTCTTCTTCCCCATTTATTCTCTTCAAAAAAGTCTTCAAAAAGATGAGCAATAAAAATCCTTTTCTTCAAAAATATACTTAGATATAATATTTCTCCTCTCTAACATTATGCCTTCGAAAAAAATAGAAATAACAATCTTTCTTCAAAAAATGCTTTGTCAAAATTGATCAATAATAGAAAAAGCAAATTCACATATTGTATTTTGGTTAAAAAGTGAAAAGAAAAAATATTACTTTTATACCATTCTAAATTTTGAAAAAAAAACTAATTCAAAATGGCCAACATACTTTGATACCACAGATAAAATCTTGGTAGGGTGATACTCGCCGAACTTTTCACAAAGAGGTCTTCGCATGAAGACCCCCGAACCACTTCACGCGAAAGAAGTCTTCACGGGAACACTATTAAATTTTACCCTATTTTTTGAGGAGGATTAGTCCAATTTTAAAGACCCATTGGTTGAATTGACGACAAAAACTGTCATCAAACTTTTCTCGTCACTTATTCGACAAGAAAAGAAATTGTCGATATATCGACCTTCGTAGTGGTTGAATTATCGATCGAATATTTGTCTAAAAAATCTCTTGAAGCTGGAAGAATCATAGATCAAACCTTTTATCTACCGACTAATGTTCATCACAATTGTGACCAACGGTGGTCGAAATGAACGTTGAGCACATAGCAGTCTCATCAAAACATCAAAAACAATGTTTCTCCTTTGCAACCAAAGTTTGTCAAAATTGACACCGATCACAAAGCGACCAATGTCAAAAAAGTGACCAATACTAATTTTTGGTTATATATATATATATATATATATATAGAATGATCCAAATAAAAAAAATACACAGCGTAAATATAAACATGGTACACACAAGCTCAATGTTTTGATCTCATAAAGGTAGAATGATAAAATCCCCAAATATGAAAGCTCCTATGGTGCCATGCGTGCTTTTCTACCTATGCAGTCAATCAATGAAAACCCCCTCAGTAATCACACATCTTCCATGTGTCTCTTAGCATTGATTAAATAATGAAGGTATGTTATTTAGAGCTTCACTTGGTTTCAAGAATACTTTAATATTCTCTACTTAACAAGGCCAACCATTTGAAGGTGGAAGCTCATCTGGCCCGTCCTAGGGCACTCTTATGACCCTTTACGACACTTTAAGATCTCTAAGATGTATTCTTAGGGATCGTAAAGGGTCATAAGGGATCCTGGGACACAACATCTGAGAAACATAAATATAGGCATCATGGGCACAATTGTTTAGAGACACAACATAATTCAGTGGTATACCCAGATGATGCAACGCAACAACTACTCCTCCAGTTCAAATTTTGCACTGCACGATCCAAAAACCATAGACAAAATTTATTCCTTATCTATGATTTTTGGATCGCGTAGTTCCAACTTCAAACTTGAGGAGTAGTGGCTGCGTTGCATCATTTGGGTATACCGTTGAATTATGTTGTGTCTCCAAACAATTGTGACCATGATATCTACAATCATGTTTCTTAGCTGTTGTGATATCTACATTTATGTTTCTCAGCTGTTGTGATATCTATATTTATGTTTCCCAGCTATCGTGTTTATCATGTGATGCAAAATTTACTGTCTGTAGTCATTGCGACAGTGTCGGGTGCCAACTTCATCATAATATGATCACTAGACATGGCTGTATGTCTTCTACATTTAAGTTGTGTTGTCTACTAATCACTAGACAACACAACTTAAAAGTAGAAGACATACAACCATGTCTAGTGATCATACTGTGCTAAAGTTGGTGCCTGATGCTATTGCAATGACTACAGATAGTAAATTTTGTATCACTTCCTGATGTTGTTGATGAGCTTCTACCTTCACGTGGTTGGCCCTATTAAATAGAGAATGTTAAACTATTACGCATGTGCATAGTCAAGCCATACACTTCTCCTTTCCTCTCTATTTTCTACACCTGTATATACAGCTACACAACTAGAAGCATGATATAAAATTCATATTTTATTACATACAAGATCATAAGACAAGCTACATCAATAACTTAGCTAAATCAATCATAAGGTATTTAAAACTACTATCGTAAAGAGATGCAAAATATGTAAAATATTGGTAAGGGGTGGCAAGATCAAAGAAGAACTCAAAAGTACAAGACCTAAGGGCCAGACCTAATGCCTCGGGGGCTCATCATAGATGGCCTTTCCTACGTAACTCATAGAGACATCGTAGTTCAAGTTTAACTTTAACTTTAACAATAAATAATTAGAGCTAGATATATATGATTGTTTCTCTCAGTAGTAATACATTGTTATTTGGGTGCTGCTAATCAAATATGTCTAATGTATCTACATGAAATTCTAAAAAGGTTTCACTATCTACAATAGCCCTTTGTTAATCACATTTATGCATATGGTCCCAACAAAGTACTGCACAAACTACACAAAGAAGGCATCGCAGAAACATGATTTCTGCATTCGCCATTGAAGCAATCTCGGCAGCACTAGCTGCCTCTCGAGCCTTGCACAAGTTGCAATAATTTCCTACATCAGGTATAGACATAGATGGGGTAGATTTAATAGTGGTTTCATCAACCCACGAAAAGTATTAAAACATCCATTATTTTCCTGCAATAGAAAATCTACATCAATTCTTCCTAAAATGATAAGTTGTCATTTACTTTTAAACATAAAATATAATTCCATATCCAGACCTTTTTCCTATTTGGGAAACCCCAAAATTGATGCCCAAGATTACTTGTTGTGTGTGACGTCTTCAACACACAAGGGCCAAAACCACATTGACATATAGGCACATTGACCGAAGCCATCGGCGCTATCTTGATAAATATTGCACTGTGATTCCAACATATCATTTTGTTTAGTTGATTATTTTGTTCATTCATACTAATTATAATTGCAATAAAAAGAAACATAATAATCATGTAAACAACATCTCAAATCAAATTGCAAAATGACTATTGTCAATCATAGTACAAAATGAGAATGCTTTCTATTTGATGATATAATGAATCTAAACAACATGTAAATGCAATGTCCTAACTGCACTTGATGGAAACCATATACATAGTTGTGATTGGGACTTTAGTCCTTACCAAACATTGAAATTCATGTAAAGGCATCTACAGTTGGGGTCATGTGAAATTGTGATATTTCTATCAAGATTCAAGTGTATAGTTTGACATTCACAAATTGCCTTATGTCAGCTGTAGTTAACAAACTAATCTCACAAAAATTGTTCATGTTTCAACAATTCCTCTCATTACTTCTTCTCCGCTTGAAACAATTGGGACTACCTGAGAAAGATGAGTAGGCTCTACTATACCCTTTTCCATTTGCACTACATGCCTGGCTAATTTCATCTTTGCTATCTCCATTCCTCATCATGCTTCATCCTTGTTATATTCATGGCCAAAATATTTGTATTTAGAGTCATATGTATATATACATAGACATATACATATATAAATACATATATACATACATATATACATACATATACATATACATATATATACATATACATAGTGTGGAACCCTCATCATTGAAGAATGAACTCAATTACTTCTTGTTGATTGGCTATGTCTGCTTACGATCATTTCATAACTTCTATTTTTATTAGCAGACATAAGCTTTCCACAAGTAGAATATAAGAATGCTTCTTGGGAAATAGTTTTGTGACTTTATGTTATCAATGTTTTAGATCATATTCAGTGACCCATCATCATTTGTTCCCCTTTCTTATAAAAAATCTCAACGAATTTTTTTAAATAAACTCAAATATTAATAATTGAGTGTGATCACAAAATATTGATAAAACACTCACATAATTATTTTCCAAAGAACACTCTTTTTATTCTTTTGCTGTTAAATATGTGTTGTTTTTGACATCTTGGAAATGCCGTTTATTTTTGGGGCACTTCCTGGAGTCAAATTCTTTGATAACAAAATCACATAGAAAGTCAAAAACTGGAGCAAACAAATGCTACGAGCATTTTCCATGAACAGGTAACCTAGAACAATGAAGTCACAGTAGCAGAGTAACTATTTCTTATCCGAAGTTTAAATTTACAATGGCATTTGCTTAAAACAAATGAGTGCCAATGATTATATTTGAAGTTGGTATAAGTCATTACATCATAGCATTTTCTCAAATAATTTATGTACTTTATACATTTCCCCCTAATCTATTGGCAATTTTCATTATAGGACTAACTAGACACATGATATCTAGTGACCATGGGATGTAGGTTGCAGGATTCACAGAATATAGTCAGGACTGTGATGGAGTCACTTATGACAAGGATGATAAGTTTGATTTATACTCTTACCATAGCGACAATTCACCTTATTTATAAAATCAGAGTTCGGAATCCTTCAATAACCCATTAGTTGAGATGGAAGTTTAGGAGCTATATGAAAACCCACTCTATGAGATACAAGGTAGAATATCACTTGGTTCTAACAATGCACATGGGAAAGATAACATGGTATTGGTTTCGAGGGATGACTCAAGACATGGGATGAAACATGATTTCCAACTTAAGGGTGATCCTCATTCACATCACGGGATGATTGGTTACTCTCCAGAGAGACCATTGACTATTATATATGTGGATTTAGAGGTAGACACAGAGTGCATAGGGCATGTTTTGGCCCTTGGGAATGTGGTTTCTTCATATGATGCATTGGTCCTTGGGAATCAATCTTGGCTAGGTGTCTATGCTAGGGATTCTCAACAAGAAGTAATGGAGGTGGTTGGGAGTCATAGGAGTGACCCTAGAAGATATAAAGATGAAAGTTTTAGACTTACATTGTGCTACTCATCTTCTTACCACCCACCATGTGCCCCTATTATTTCATGTGCAGGTGGATTGGGATGAGATTCTTAAAAAGGATTAGAGCATTGATAAAATTGGTAGATCTAAAAGTGTTCTGTGGCATGGGAAGGCCCATATGTTTAGTTGTGAGATTGTTGATTGGTTGCAGACCAGTCATATCATTTCATGGCTCAGCCTTGTATAGGAGAGTTGACAAGTTCTTCTTGGTCCAGGCAATGAGAGTTCATAGTTTCAAACTTCTTGAATATTTTTTCCAATTACTGCTAAGGCAATCATGAGCATTGTAATGTTTTTTCCAGTTCATGCTAAGGCGATCAAAATGTTGGCAATAACTCACCTTCTTTTGTACTATAGGATATTTCACGATCTTGTCACCAACAATGATTAATCATTAATCAAAATAATACCCAGTATGGTATTATTAATCTTAAATCAAAATGTTGGCAATAATTCACCTTCTTTTGGACTAAAGTATATTTCAGGACCTTGTCACCAACAATGATTAATCATTAATCAAAATAATACCCTGTATCATATTTTTTACCTCAAGTACGAAGAAATGGCCTTCAGAAATTTATTAAGTCCTAGAAAAAGTGGAGTTAGCAAGGCTACCTTCTAATGTTGACTCTTTAAGAATTTAAGGCTACTAGTCTTCTTTAATCTCTGCTATCTTTAAACACCAAATGATGATTTTAATGCTTTCCCAACAAGAACATAAAATGGGGATTTTAATGCTTTAATGATTTTAATATTTAATATCTTTGAACACCAAATGGTGATTTTAATGGGATAAAGATATCTTTAAATTAGTGCTCATCTACACCTAGTCAAACTGAGGACATGGATTGAGTAACTAATGTAAGAGCTATTAGAATTTTGAGGTACACTATGGTGTATGAAATATAGTGTGTTGTCCAAGTAGTGCGAGCTCTCATTTAATTCATGACTAATCCTAAATCTCTTTGGTATAGTTAAGAGGGTCTTAAGATATTTGTAGGGTACTTTTTGATAGGAAAACATAATCCTAAGGTATAGATTATTTATGTTAAAGAAATTAACCCTAGCGTGATTCAATGAGAATAGTGTGTAAATAACATATTCATAACCTAAAGATTCAAAAAATTATACACATTTAAGGACAATTATTATTATTATTACACACACACAGAAAGATATTATTTTCTATTGCATTGATCTTCTGGTGACTATAGGTTAATCTATTTTATAGTTCCTCACAATGTATTCCAAACTAATTTGGTACTAATTTATAATTCAAATATCTTACTACAAGCATCCTCTAATTTCTTAATATGTTGGTATATATCCAATAAACCGTTTCTCCACTATCAATCATAGCTGGATTATATTTTCTTATTCATATTTCACTTTTATTTGTTTCTTAATATTTTACCATTATTACTTGTTTCTTATCCATATTGATGATATTGATTCGATTTGTCTCTATAGTTTTTTCTGTATCATTTGGATCATGTTCTCCATGTCACTTTCTTGCAAAATATTTTGATGTATTAGATCATTTTTTTTTATTGATGGAAAATATCTCTTCTAAATTTATCTTGTATATTTGCGATATCTATTGACTTCAATTTTATTCCTTTATTATTATAATTATTTATGTTGGTTCTTCCATATGGATAAATATTACTTTATCTTTTTATGAGACCACTCAATGGTAATTTTGGTGGAGTGATCAATTATTTTGATACACTATGAAATAAGATTAAATTAGGGAACTACCCTATCCATCAATTATCTTGATGTAGGGTGGTGGAAACTAAAGATTAATAGGACCAATCTACAACACAACCAATTGAGAATGTTACTTTAAACTATGAGCAATGGTTTCAACTAATTCTGACAAATTCCACAGTCTTTGAATACCCCCAAATTCAGGGAACTATCCTATCCACCAATTGCCTTCTAAGAAACTCTATTATTCCCTATTGCAAGTGATTAACATAGAATACTTTGATAATTCTCCCTAGTTATCTTTTATATTTTGGTCTCAATCTTCTACAATCACCACTTCACAGTCCAAACAGTGAGTGACCGATTCTATCCCGACAACTTCAAACTAGATCAACACAAACCCTAGGTGATCAAGCTAGATTCAGATTTAATGGATTAGTTCGAAGTTGGGTGTTTGGAATAGTCACAGATGATTGGGAAAGTTTCTATGGCCTTCTAATGTCTTGGCATGGTCGACTCCTTGACCTCTTTCCACCACCAACTATAGATTTTTGTTCCTTCTTTCTCCCACTGGCTAAACATGCTAAACTCGATTAGCCTAGGGCATCAAACTTGAAGTGGTTTGGAAACCTTCATAGCTCTAACTGTTGTATAAATTAAAGAATATTTCCCTAATTTGATTTTCATCCGGGGGCATGGATAATCCAATGGTGAAAATATAAACTAGGTTGAAACAGATTTAATGAATTTGGGAGGACAGTGTGCATTAATGGACTGGCAGTGGATGTTAATTCATCTAACAGTTCACAATAGACTAATATAATGAAACATATAAACCATTTAAATGAATGAAAAATACCGAGGATGCATCAAAAATAATTTCACCATGAAGATGTATAAATGAATTTGCAGGGTTAATAAGATATATGTTCATCACAAGAATGACAGTGCCACAAATAGAATAAGAGAAGACAAAATGAACATACTCCAAACTGTGAATCTTTTGTATTCCAAATAGTGCTACCCCAAATAGTGCTTCCTCCTTCGCGCTTCGCCCTTGATCAAATTCAATGTGCTTCCCCAAATAGTGTATTCCAAACAGTGCTTCCCCAAATAGTGCTTCCTCCTTAACGCTTCGCCCTTGATCAAATTCGTCGTGCTTCCCCAAATAGTGTATTCCAAATAGTGCTTCCCAAAATAGTGCTTCCTCCTTCCCTCTTTGCCCTTGATCAAATTTGTTGTGCATTAAAAAATGAAATAAGAAACCTTTTTTTTTTTAAATTTATGCCCGTGTTGGTCAAAATTTTGATCAACACAGGTATGGATTAAAAAAAATCAAAGCTTTTTTTTTGTTGGTCGCATTGTTTGGTTGAAAAATAAGGTCAAATGTACTAGTGGAAGACCCCTAAAATGTAAATTGGCCCTCAAAGAAAAAAAAATCCTCCTAAAAAAAGGTGTTTCAAGGCATGGGACAAGGACCAAATCAAATGCTATTCTGAAACACATAATTCCAAATGATGCAATTCAGAACAAACTTTCTAATGAATATAATTTTAATACATATTGAGTTCATTATCACTTTCAAATATTACTTTAACTAAACATAGGTTGTTTCATCATTCAACAACCTGTCTCTTCAAGGCTTCAAGAAAAATAATAAATTACAAAAACAAATTATGAAAAATATGTAGGAAAAGAGTATTTGTGTTAACTTTCTATTTAAAAAAAATTGAATTTCAATATATAGAGATCAAGTTAGAGTGATCCAAGTGACCTTATGTCTTAATTACAGTTACTATCACTTTAGAACTTAATAAACTATGAAATATTGACCCAAAATTAATGAAACCAATTGCATCCTCTAGATATTGAAGTTACAAATACAATCTTGAAAGAATTACATTGTTATCATATTTTAAAACAAAGTCACACTGATCCAAGTGACAGTCACTTCCTAAAAATATAGTTTTTTCACACATACCACTTTTTGAAGGAGAAAACAAAATGAATTTAAATAAATTTTAATATTTAAAAAAAAAAATTTAGAAACTATAAATAAAATTCTAAAAAACCCTAGTTTACGTCATCTTCAAATTCCTAGTAGTTTTGCGGCAATAAGTGTTTGAAAGACAAGTTTTTTCTCAGAATGTTGATCTCTTCGTCAAAGATTGCCCAAAAGTGGGACACACTATTGTGGGACCACCCATCAGTATAGGAAAGTGAGTATATTGAACATGAAAAATGTGATCTATGTTCTATCCATGTTGCACATTTGATAAAAAAACAATAAATATATAACAAATATCAACATGTGCTTTGAATATTAATAAGTCATTGTGATTAAATCTAGCCATTTAAGGGGTGCACTATATGGTCATAATGCCAAATTCATTACAATGGTTAGTGCCTTCTCCAAACAAGGCCATAGGTGTTTTGGAATCTTTTAGCCTTCTTCAAATGATAAGATTGGTTAACAAAGTACTTCAAAAGGTAACATTTTTAAAAAGCATTTAATCTAACAATCTTTACATAAAACAAGTGATTTTGTCAATGAGCCATTGATCGTAAGACAAGCTACATCAATAATTTAGCGAAATCAATCATAAGATATTTAAAAATAGTATCGTAAAGAGATGCAAAATATGTAAAATATTGGTAAGGGGTGTCAAGATAAAAGAAGAACTCAAAAGTACAAGACCTAAGGGATAGACCTAATGCCTCGGGGGCTCATCATAGATGGCCTTGCCAACGTAACTCGCAGAGACATCATAGTTCAGGTTTAACTTTAACTTTAACAATAAATAATTAGAGCTACATACATATGATTGTTTCTCTCAGTAGTAATACATTTTTCTTTGGGTGATGCTAATCAAATATGTCTAACCTATCTACACAAAATTCTAAAAAAGTTTCACTATCTACAATAGCCCACACATAATCACGTTTATGCATATGGTCCCAACAAAGTACTGCATAAACTACACAAAGAAGGCATCACAGAAACATGATTTCTTCTTTCGGCATTGAAGAAATATCGGCGGCACTAGCTGCGTCTCGATCCTTGCACAAGTTGCAATCATTTCCTACATCAGGTATAGACATAGATGGGGTAGATGTAAATGTGGTTTCATTGACCCACCAAAAGTGTTAACATTCATTATTTCCCTGCAATACCAAATCTACATCAGTTCTTCCTAAAATGATTACTTGCCATGTTACTTTTAAATATAAAATATAATTCCATATCTAGACCTTTTTCCTATTTGGGCAACCCCAAAATTGATGCCCATAATTAATTGTTGTGTGTGACATCTTCAACACACAAGGGCCAACTGGTGAAGGAGCACCCTTGAGATGCCATCAAATATGGTGGTCTCTTGTATTTTCGGTGTGTTAGAGTGTGTAAGACCCTCTAGTAGGGAAATGTAAATATATAAGGTCATGTTGACCAAGAGTAGTTTAGGTTGTTTTCATTTTGTGCTTCTTTTCTTGTGTAAATAGCTCTTTTTGGCTCCATTTAAATAAGGTGTACTTGATGATGTCATCAAATGTTAGGATGATGTCATAGAAGGTTTTAGGGTCCATAGATACCCTAGGTGGTCTAACTAAGGTGAGATAAGGTGCATTGGTGGAGTAAACACTTAGAAAGTGTTTGTTGTCAAAAGATGAAAATGTTGCTATGCAACATTAGCAATTTTTAAAAGTTGCTGACAACTTTTGTTGTCTAGAGTGATTTCAAAATGTTAAGAGTTTTTTAAACCCATAGAAGGGTTGGGACATGGGTTTTAAACATATATAAGGTGGAAAAACCCTAATTGAGGGATAGAAATCATTTTTGTACGGACTGTTATTGGCAGCCAAGAGTTTTCTGCAAAAAAACAGCAGATTTGAAGCATTTTTTTTTGTTTTTTTTGCATCAAATGGATTGAATTTAAATCTATGATAATTGGAGGTTATTTTAATACATGTTACCAAGATTTTTCATTCATTAAGTTGCTTTGTATTTGTGCTTTGTTGGTCGTTTGAAAATTCTTTTAGTTTTGGACTGTTTGCTGTCCCGTTTTGGACAAGGGGCAAAGATGTGGACCTAACTCCACTTCCCACTGTTGGTTTTGTATAAACATCTGGGAATGGGGAATAGGTCCATTGAGATACCATTCAATGGAAGGAGGAGTTCTCAAAGTGTCGTCTTGTATTTTTAAGCACTTTCCCTAGGCGAGCTAAACTCATAGCCCGATTAGAGCAAGAAAGTGACAGTTGCTTTAAAAATTGCAGGGGGTGTTCTCATGAGCCAAGAAGGCCATGGATGTGTTGAGGGATGTTGTTCAGGTTCTCTTTAAGGTGGAGGAGTTCCCAAAGATCCAACAAGATGAGTTTTGAGGCCCAAGACCTCAAACTAGTCCAAAAACAAGAAAGAAGCCATTTTCAAGAAGTATGGTGTACAGACAGTACTGTACCCTAAGACCTAGAAAATCCTTATGGGATTTTGATTTAATTGAAGAATACTAGAAGATATTTTTGGGTTCTTTGATATATTTTTTCTGTTTTTGAGGTTTCCTAAAAACTAGGAGGCCTAATTTGCAAAAAGGCTACAAGGCCTAGAAAATAAGAATCTATAACTCGATGGGAACATGGACCAATTTGATGGTTTCAGAGCTGGGTTGAAATCCAAAGATGGAGTATTTTGAATCCTTGACCCTCCTGCAAATCCAAATTTATGTTTAGGGCTTGGAGTTGTTTGAGTGGAAGGTTCTTGTAGAACACAAGAATGGTGTTTTTTAACATGATAGTTAGTTTCCTTGGTTGGAGAGGAAGAGCTGATTCTTCAAGGTGTTGAAGGGTGGATTGAGGAAGCCCTAGAGGTCCTAAGAGAGACCTATTAAGAGTTTCAAGAAAAATCAAAAGGTTACCAAGGAGGCTCCCTATCAGAGTGGTATCAGAGCCCAAGTTAAAGATTTGGGAAAAAGAAGAAATAGTGCAGTTAGTGGATGTTGCAGACCAAGGACTCAAGTGAGGAGTCTAGTGCATCGAGAAAGATGGTGACCAATGGTGAATTGGACAAGAAAGTGGATGAACAAGAAGAGGATAACATGTTTCTTAGAGATAGATTGGCTCAAATGGAGCAACTCTTGGATGAAGTCCAAGCTAAAGCAGATAATGTAAAGGACAAGGTGGACCAGAAAGAGGAAAAGGAAGCTAAGGGGAAGGAGTGGGACTTAAATGAAGAGACACCTACCCCTGATCTGGTCTTACCTGAGGAACCCTTTTTGAAGGCACTCAAAGCTTTGAGTGGTAAAGCCTTGGAGGGTGTGCCATTGTTTAATGGACAAATGGATGCTGATTTGGTTTTAGATTAGATAGACAACCTTGAGAATCATTTTGAATGTGATGGGGTGACTAATGCTCAAAAAATCAAGGTGGCCAAGTCTAGATTAAGAGGACCAACACTTACCTGGTGGAAATTTGTTTAGAATGAAAGGGAGAAAGAGGGAAAGAGTCCTATTGTGTCATGGAAAGGTATGTTGGCAATGTTGAAACAAAGTTATCTCCCAGATGACTATGAAGTTCAAATGCATAGAAAGAGACAAAATCTCAGACAAAAAGACCTTGAAGTCCAAGCATATACACAGGAGTTTCAAAAGTTATGTTTGACGTCCAAGGTAATGGAGGATGAAAGTATTAGATTGGCTAGATATCAAATGGGCTCAAGTGGTCTATACAAGAGGAGATGAGTCTTGCAACTTTGACAAGTGTGAGACAATGCTATCAAATGGCTCTTAAAGTAGATGAGAAGAGGAAGAGGAAGCATGATAAGACCTCAAGAGGAAGACGTAGAGGAAAAGAAAATAGAGGAAGAGGCAGCTTTGTAGGCAGTTTTGCAGGAAGAGGCAGTGACTATAGGTCTCAAGGTGAAACTAAATTGACTAAGATAGTCAATGAGACCAGTGGTAGAGGTAGCATGAATAGAGGAAGAGGATTCCAAGGTGGTGGAAGAGGCAGATTTGGAGGTTCAGGTAGAGCCTCACACTTTGCAAACATGAAGTACTTTCATTGCAATCAACTAGGCCATCCAGCCTATAGATGCTCGGATAAAGCTTCCACCTCACATGGTGATAAAAGAGTGAATTACATTGCACAAGAGGACAATAAAAGTGGTAAAGGAACTAAAATCAACCTTGATTCAGAAAGTGGAGAGAATCTTATGATTAGGAGAATACTCATTAAAGAACCGGTCAAAGAAGAAGCCAAGCAAAGGAGGGTATTATTCAGGGTAAAGTGAAAGATTCATGGGAAAGTGTGCAAGATGATTATAGACTTAGGGTCTACTGATAATATTATATCAGAGGAGGTAGTCAGCAAGTTGGGACTGACAAAAATACTTCACACAAACCCTTACCGAGTTACATGGTTAAACAAGGGGAAGCATGTTCTTGTTAATGAGCAAGCATGGGTGAATTTTTCAA
>MU227724.1:200432-212835 GCA_018584345.1 Thuja plicata
AATTATTATCATTATTTATGTTGGTTACTTCCATATGGATAAATATTACTTTAGCTTTTTATGAGACCACTCAATGATAATTTTGGTGGAGTGATCAATTATTTTGATGCACTATGAAATAAGATTAGATCAAGGAACTACCCTATCCACCAATTACCCCGATGTAGAGTGGTGGAAACTAAAGATTAATAGGCCCAATCTACTACACAACCAATTGAGAATGTCACTTTAAACTGTGAACAATGGTTTCAACTAATTATGACAAATTCCTTAGTCTTCGAATACCTCAAAATTCAGGGAACTATCCTATCCACCAATTGCCTTCTAAGAAACTCTATTATTCCCTATTACAACTGATTAACATAGAATACTCTGATAATACTCCCCAGTTATCTTTTATGTTTTGGTCTCAATCTTCTACAATCACCACTTCACAGTCCAAACAGTTAGTGACCGATTCTATCCTGGCAGATTAAAACTAGTTCAACACAAACCCTAGGTGATCAAGCTAGATTCGGGTTTAATGGATTAGTTCGAAGTTAGGTGTTTGGAATAGTCACAGATGATTGGGAAATTTTATGTTCCCTTCTAATGTCTTGGTATAGTTGACTCCTTGACCTTTGTCCACCACCTACTGTAGATTTTTGTTCCTTCTTTCTCCCACTGGCTAAACATGCTAAACTCAATTAGCCTAGGGCATCAAACTTGAAGCGGTTTGGCAACCTCCACAGCTTTGAGTGTTGGATAAATTAAATAATATTTCCCTTATTTGATTTTCATCCAGTGGCACAGACAATCCAATGGTGAAAATACAAACTAGGTTGAAACAAATTAAATGAATTCAGGAGGATAGTGTGCATCAATGGACTCGCAGTGGATGTTAATTCATCTAACAGTTCATGGTAGACTAATATAAAGAAACACATAAACTATTTAAATGAATGAAAAATACCGAGGATGCATCAAAAATAATTTCACCATGAAGATGTATAAATGAATTTGCAGGGTTAATAAGCTATCTGTTCATCACAAGAACGACAGTGCCAAAAATAGAACAAGAGAAGACAAAAGGAACATACTCCAAACTATGAATCTTTTGTATTCCAAACAGTGCTTCTCCAAATAGTGCTTCTTCCTTCATGCTTCTCCCTTGATCAAATTCACCGTGCTTCCCCAAATAGTGTATTCCAAAAAATGCTTCCCCAAATAGTGCTTCCTCCTTAGCGCTTCACCCTTGATCAAATTCGTCGTGCTTCCTGAAATAGTGTATTCCAAATAGTGCTTCCCCAAATAGTGTATTCCAACTAGTGCTTCCCCAAATAGTGTATTCCAAATAGTGCTTCCCCAAATATTGCTTCCTCCTTCCCGCTTCGCCCTTGATCAAATTCACTGTGCGTTAAAAAATGAAATGTGAAACCCGCTTTTTTAAATTTATGCCTGTGTTGGTCAAAATTTTGACCAAAACGGTTATGGATTAAAAAAAAATCAAAGCTTTCCTTCTATAATCCAACCAAACAAAACCTTTTTATTTGTTGGTTGCATTTTTTGGTCAAAAAATAAGGTCAAATGTAGTAGTGGAAGACCCCTAAAATGTAAATTAGCCCTCAAAGAATAAAAAACCTTGTAAAAAGGGTCTTTTAAGGCCTGGGACAAGGACCAAATCAAATGCTTTTCTAAAACACATGATTCCAAATGATGTGATTCAGAACAAACTTTCTAATGAATATAATTTTAATACATATTGAGTTCATTATCACTTTCAAATATTGCTTTAACTAAACAGAGGTTGTTTCGTCAATCAACAACCTGTCTCTTCAAGGCTTCGGGAAAAATAATAAATTAAAAAAAAAAATTATTAAAAATATGTAGGAAAATTGTATTTGTGTTAACTTTCTATTTAAAAAAAACTTGAATTTCAATATATAGAGATCAAGTTAGAGTGATCCAAGTGACCTTATTTCTAAATTACATTTACTGTCACTTTAGAACTTAATAAACTATGAAATATTGACCCAAAATTAAAGAAACCAATTGCATCCTCTAGATATTGAAGTTACAAATACAATCTTGAAAGAATTACATTGTTATCATATTTTAAAACAAAGTTACGCTGATCCAAGTGACAGTCACTTCCTAAAAATATAGTTTTTCACACATACCACTTTTTGAAGGAGAAAACAAAATGAATTTTAATATTTAAATAAAATATATTTAGAAACTATAAATACAATTCTAAAAAACCCTAGTTTACATCATCTTCAAATTCCTAATAGGTTTGGGCAACATCTGAATAGCAAAATAAAATGTTATGCTATGCCCCTATGTGTACATACCATCCATATGATGCATCACCCATCCTTTCACCACCCATCCTTTCACCTGTAGCTTGGTGGAAATTGTCAATTGCGTCAGCCAAAGATGGATTATTAATAATGAAAATATAAAGATGGATTATTAATAATGCAAATATATTAAATAAAATAGTGTCAAGATTATTAATAATGTAAATATATTAAATCAAAAAGTTAGTGTTTATTGTAAATTATGTTTTTATTTAATTATATATTAATTTAAATTATTAAAATTTATATAAGTAAATATTTTATAAGATATTAATTATATTATTTGTTTTATTTAATTATAATAGTCTATTATTTTAATATTATTTATTTTGTAAATCTGTTAAGTTATAATAATTTAATGTAAAATAAAGATATAATTAATATCTTATGATTATATGAAATTATTATTTATTATTAGTTATATTATTATTATTCTATAATTATATAGATTCATTTAAATTATTAAAATTTACATAATAATTATATTATAAAATATTATTTGTATTATTTATTTAGGATTAATATCTAGAGTTAGTGTTAGGATAAGCATTTAGGTTTAAGCTTAGGTTAAAATTGGGTGTATAATTTGGATTATTATCTTGTTTAGGATTGGGGTTATAAAGTTATTGTTTATTGTTTTTTTTTTTTAAACAAAAGTGGCAAGCCACTATAATATATTAATATAAACTGATTCAAAAAGCTCAACTGGGAAAGAATCAGGAAGAAAACCCAGCATCATCACTTAAATATGTACAATGATTCATAAAATATTCACTAGCAACCGGAAATGATATTATATCATTCATACATATAGGAGTATAAACTACCTCCCCCAACCCCTTAGCTGATAAACATTTAAATTTAAGGGGCATCAAAAATATTAAAATGTCAACATATCAAAATATCAAAGTTTGAATTTCAAATTGTTTGAGTCAGTCCACTATTTACTTCTCAGTGACACCCACACCGCGAACTCTAGAGCGCCCAATGAGTCAATTGCAGCACTGGTTTCCAACCACACTATGTCAATATCATGCTGGAGGTGGGGATAATTGAGAAGCAACATAGTGTCGGCCCCTTCATGAATACGAGATGATGCATTCGCCGAATCTCAACTATCACACTCTGCCTCCTTTCTACCTACCCCCATGCATTTGGCATTTTTCAACTGAGAAGAGCTCGAGGGCTGCCAACCGCTACACTTGACCCCTGAATTGATTGGCCCCAAATTTGATGATGCCAATTGTTGTCCATGAAGGTGTGGGCTATTTGAAAATCTAAGCAAATCCAAAAGCGCAAATCCCATTTTTCTCACTTTGTCCTCCAACTGGTAGCCAAGAGCCCGTGCAATAACTTGAAGCACAAATTTCAAATGTGACGAGCTTCTCTTTTCCACTTCTTTTTTCATGGCTTCAAAAGTCACTAAAAATTCATGCTTTTGAAGCAACTGGGTATGCAAAAATAGACCGCCCACTAGTGCCATTCCACCCCATAGATCATAATAATGCATAGCCACATTCAATTTATTCTCCGCAATAAACACTGGCCAAATTACCTTATTCTCTAAAGACTGGAGAAGGGGTGGGGACTGCATGATATCCATGGTGTTAGATAGGAGGATGGACACTAAATCTGAGGGGTATAGGAATTGTGTTACAATGGTACCCAAATGTTCTTCCCCAATGACTTGTTTGATCGCCCGCCTAACTGTGGGAGAATGTATAATAAACATATTATCCAGAACCATGTCCACTACTGGAATTGGTAGCACAATTTCCTTAGCACTTGGTGGTAGCCAAATGTGATGATTTTTGGGCATGATACCCCTATGTTGCTTGTGACAAGAATCACATGACACAAAAGTATCTAAATATTTTTCCATTTTCAAACCTCTCAAACTTTGCTGAAGCAGTATGTAGCAATCTGGAAATGTAGGCCACAAATGTAACCTAAATGACTATTAATTAGCAATAGGATTTTGAGATCGCATTATGTACTTTCCCAAATTATGGATTCATCATACTTTTTCTTTCACACCTGGGAGAACATGTGAATAGTGGTAATCACCTGAATTGAATCTCATCAGCAATTCATACTTCCAATCCTTCGCAATATGTGACAGACTATTGCATTGATGATAATGATATTTGCACATAGACCGAATCCTAAATTGCCAAGTTCTCATACCAAAAACCATCTTGTCTAAGTCCTTTAATTGATTAATGATGACAACGGTCCTTATCAAGTTGAATTAATCTTTTAATTTCTCCATCATCATCAATTAAAATTGATGGATTCAATGATAAGAGACGTACACCATCGCAACATAAATTAGATAAATAGTCTGCAACCTTATTTCCTTCTCTCAACATGTGTGATATGCAAACATCATGACATTCATCTAACATTCTCTAGATTTGTGTTAAAATATACTTTAACTTCCATGAATGAACCTTTTTATGTATACATGCATTTATGATGACAGATGGATCACCTTCTATGTGCAATGAGCGAAAATTACCCTATTTAGCTAGAATTAACCCTGCAAATAGAGCTTGGGCTTCTGCCAGATTATTAGTACCAATAGCCAAAGGAGAAGTAATAAGTGCAACTGCTGTCCCTTTAATGTCTCGAATACACGCCCCCATCCTTGAGATTCCAGGGTTACCTCTCAAAGCTCCATCAAAATTAAGCTTCATAAACCCCACATTTGGAGGTCTATAGTGCACATCCAATCTAGATATTGGTAAATTTGAATTCTTTTGGCTTTTCCACCCGTAAGGAATAACAAGATGTTTCCATTCCTGAAGCATTTTAGAATCCATGCAGTTACAATAGTGTTGAATTTGAAGCTACTCACACTTGCATTTGTCACTTCTGAAATAGATCGTTCAATCCCTTCCAAAACTTTATCAATGTGAGATATTTCTTTTCTAAATAGACGTTTATTTCTTTCCCACCAAATGGCCCAAATTACTAATGCTGGAACACATTTCCAAATATTTGCAAATAACAATTTTGGAAAAAGGACTGGCCAAGACTGAAAGAGATTCCAAATATTATCTTGCAATGGTGTACTGTAGTTTAGCTTTCTTAATATGAAGGATGAACATTGGGTTGCAAATGTGCAATTCAATAACAAGTGATCCATGGTTTCTTCATATTCATTGCAAAAAAGACAATCAAAAGGAGGGGCAATGTTTAATCTGTTAAGTCTGTCACTAGTTTGAATCCTGCGCTTAATTGCAAGCCATGCAAAACAGCCTACCTTTGGGAGCATGACATCATTCCAACAAAAAGAGAAAGCTCTAGATGGAGTCTTGTCAGTGGTACATTGCTGAAGTAATTTATATCCCTCTTTCACTGAGTAATTACCATCTTGAGCTGGAACCCAAAAGAGTTTATCTTCACAACCTGAAAAAAAAACTTGTACTGAATCTAGAATTTGTTGGAATTTATACTTATCTTGATTTGACAATGCTAAATCATTTGGATCTTTCCAAATGACGTTACTTGAAAAGTTACAAATAGCAGCCACATATTGATTAAGTTGTGTACCCCAAGCTATCTCAGATGTATGTATAATATCATGGGAAGTTATTCTTAAAGATAAGGGAGGATTTCCATTCCACGAATCTCTCCAAAAATTTACCATGCTACCATTATTCACTTCCCAGGAAATGTATTTGAGAACAATTTGTCGTGAGGCCATCATAAAGTCCCAAATTACTAAACCTTTAGGAGGATCTGAAATAGATAAAACTCTAGATGGATCATTATTATCTAAATATTTTTGTTGCATAATTTTACACCATATGGATTGAGGTTTAGTATACATATGCCAAACTAGTTTGCCACCAAATGCTTCATTTCTCTTTAATAGATCATGCATCCCTGCACCACCTACAGCTGGAATGTGTGCCATGTCATGAAGGGAAATAAGAGCAATTTTCTTGGCATCATTCATATTACCTGACCAAAGGAATCCTCTAATCAGTTTTTGTACTTGTTGAATAATTTTGGGAGGAGCTTTAAGAACTGCAATGTAATAATTCGCTATGGCTGCAAGCACTGACTTGATGAGAAGAATCCTACCTGCTTATGACAGCCATCTGGCTTTCTAGGCCACTATTCTACTTTGAATTCATTGCACCACTGAGGACCAATAGCTATTCTTATTTGATCCGATAAAAAATGGGATTCCCAAATATATAGATGGTAAGTAGTCCACTGAGAATCCTAAAATCCTGACAATTTTTTCAGCAATCTCCTTGTTAGTATTAAAGATAAATATCTTGGATTCTTTTATCATTAATAGCCTGACCTGAAACTACAGAATAAAGGTGTAATATGCTTTTAATATTTTGAGGCTCTTGGACTTGTGCCACACCAAACAATAAAGCATCATCTGCAAATAGGGAGTGAGTGACAGAAATATTAGTAACCTGAACATGTGCACCTTTCCACTTACCTAAGTCATGTTGATGATTAATAGTTTTACTGAAGGCTTCAGCAATGATGATGAAAAGAGCCGGTGATAATGGACCACCCTATCTAATTCCTCATGATGATGGAAAGAAGCCCACTGGTTTTCCATTAACTAAAACTGAAAACCAAGCACCTGAAATATAGGCTTTGATCCATTTACACCAACCTTTTGAGAAGCCCATCTTATTTAAGAATTGAAGTAGAAATTTCTAACAAACTCTATCATAAGCTTTCATCATGTCAAGTTTGATCACAAAATTTGATAAATGATTAGAATCTATTGAGTGTAACACCTCATGGGCCACTAACGCTCCTTCCATTGTTTCTCTACCCAGGACAAAACCTCCTTGCTCCATGGATATAATGGTTGGAATAAGATGCTACAATCTTAAGTAAATGGCCTTGGTAATGATCTTATATGTCAAATTACATAATGAAATTGGCCTGAAATCTGCAAAAGTTTTTGGATTTTTGACTTTTGGGATGATTGAGATATTTATAGTATTAAAATATTTTAGCATAGTCTTTTTTTTTCTTGATTCCTCCACTACATATAATAAATGCCATCCAATAATATCCCAACAACTTTGATAAAATAATGTAGAGAAGCCATCCGGCCCTGGAGCTTTATCTGGAGGAAAGGAGAATACCACTTTTCAAAGCTCTTGGATAGTTAAGCGGGCCATAAACATAGCATTTTCATGCTCAGACACCATGCATGGAATGGTTGCTAGAATCTCATTGACCTGTGCCTCCGTGGGTGATGGATAAGAAATAGGAGCAAGTAAATTCTTGAAAAATTTATGTATTTAAAATTTTATATGCGCGTGAACAAATGCATATATAATATTACATTCTATAAATATAATTTGAATAAATAATGTACATAAAAAGTTTAAACACTTGAATAATTTAAAAATGCTTGCATACCTTTTATCTCCCAGAATTTTTGATGTTGTACCGCTCGATTCATTCCTGATGATGTTTCATCCTCATTTGGTGTGAAATGTGTCTTACACCATTCAACAACATCATGTACATTTTTTATATGAACGCCCTTATAATACATTTTATACTTTTGTATAGCACGTTTGATGCAACCTCCAGCGCCATCAGGTTCACCTTTTCCATGTCCACTCTCAAAGCAACTCCAGACATGTGGTATGTTTTCATTACGATGATATCTACATAGTTCATAAAATGGTCTGGATGATTTTAATTGTGCAACATATCCATTTGACCAAACATAATGTTTATCAATTTTCATACCTCTTTCTTTCAAATTTGAAAAAAACATCTTGAAGCAGTGTTCTACATAATGAATGTCATGCTCTCTATCATGACTTATATAAAAATGATATTCCTTCTTCATGACCCATGCTTCAAATGTGCTTTGAATACCATCCAAATCTAATTGTGTGTGTCGATAACACATGTACCATAATAGTAATTTTCTCTAAAAAATAGTATTCTGATTGAATTTCCTTTTGATGAACAAAGGAATAGTTTTCTGCAAAATCAACAACTGATACAATAGTTCCAAGTGGGAAATTGTCTCCTAGTGTTTGGAATTGTTGTGCTTGCCACTTTGCAAATAAAGCATGATGAATCTAGGGTTGAATCAATTTTTTGAATTTGTCTATAAATACTCCAACATTTATTAGCTCTTCAAAATATTCTAACCTTTTGGATTCTTTCCCAAATTTTGTTTCATTCTTTACATATTTGTAACTCTTGCAATTTACCATCTTTGTTACATCAATGTTTTCATTTTTCAAAGGAAAAAGAGTCAAATTAGCACATGTTTAACATATTCCTTTTATGTAATTTACTTGTCCAGCTTCGAAATTTTTTTGAAAAAATTGATAGTGGAGATCAAATTCAATATGATAATGACAACAACAAGTTTCAAACACTTTGTTTGTCCTGATATAATATGGCTTCAATCTTTCAAACAATGTTTAGCCAATATTTATATTAGGATTTGTACTACAAAATGACACATAAATTTCATGTTGTGTTGTGTCCAACCAATTTTTGGTATGATATTCATATTGATTAGCTGAAATTCTATGTCTGATAACATCTCTACTATTTGATGAAGGACGTGTATTATCATTCCAAACTAATGTGACCAGATTCTTGATTCCTCAATCAGTCCTACAAGAATGAGGAGCTCTATACATGATTTCCTAATTTCCTTCTAAGGTGCTATCATCCAAAATCATTCTCCTATTAACATATCATGATATTATTTTCCTACTAAAACCAATATGAGATGAAACTGAATATATATGTCTTTTTTGAAGCATAGTGCTACCTACAATGGATGTCAACATATCTTTTCTTGTAATGGTCTTATCTTTAGTTCCAGATCGCTTCCCTCCCTGGTTCAAACCTTTCCTATTTTCAATCATATCAGTTTGCATGTCAATGTCTTTTCTCTTCTTTGATGTTGCGTCTATACCCAATAATTTTAATACCCCTTCCAGATTTTTTTTATAAGTACAACTAAAAGAAATTGGGCTTGTTCAAGTGTTTCTAAATAATCAAATTTAGCCAATGTTTCTCTTTCTATCATATTCATTGACCTCTTCTTAGAAAGACTTAAGGGTTGAACGTTAGCAAGTGATCTCAAATTCTCCACATCCATTGTAAGTAAATGATCTAAGTTTCTATAATTAACATTTCTCTTTATAGATTGAGGTAAATTTATAGGTTCATTCATAATAGTAGGATCATGTGATCCCAAACCTTCTCCAACATCAATTTATTGAGCTTGTGTAGGGAGTGATCCTGACCTTCTTCAATGTGCAATTGTTTGACTTGACTTGATCCTCCTACTTCAGCTTTTCCTTCACCTTCTTTAGTTTAATGATAATATGCCAATGAAGCTTCACAATTTCTTTGTTTGGTACCAGGTGACCTTTTTCTAGCAGATCTATGTTGTCTTCCTTTCTTCTTCCCCATTTCTTCTCTTCAATAAATGTCTTCCAAAAGATGAGAAATAAAAATTCTTTTCTTCAAAAATATACTTAGATATAATGTTTCTCCTCTGTAACATTATGCCTTTGAAAAAAATAGAAATAACAATCTTTCTTCAAAAAATGCCATTCTAAAAATTGATCAATAATAGAAAAATTGAATTCACATATTGTATTTCGGTTAAAAAGTGAAAAGAAAAAACATTACTTTTATACCATTCTAAATTTAGAAAAAAAACCTAATTCAAAATGGCCGATGTACTTTGAGTGAAGTACCACAGATAAAATCTCGGTAGGGTGATTCTTGCCAGACTTTTCACACACGGGTCTTCAAACGAAGACCCCCGGACCACTTCACGTGAAGGAAGTCTTCACACTAACACTATTAAATTTTACCCTATTTTATGACAAGGATTAGTCAAATTTTTGAGACCCATTGGTCGAATCGACGACAAAAATTGTCGTCAAACTTTTCTCATCACTTATTTGACAAGAAAAGAAATTGTCGATATATCAACCTTTGTAGTGGTTGAATTATCGACCGAATCTTCGTCTAAAAAATTGCTTGAAGCTGGAAGAATCACAGATCAAACTTTTATCTAGCAACTAACATTCATCACAATTGTGACCAACGGTGGTCGGAATGAATGTCGAGCACATAGAAATCTCATGGAAGCTCATCTGGCCCCTCCTAGGACACTCTTATGATGCTTTACGACAATTTAAGATCTCTATGATGTATTCTTAGGGATCGCAAAGGGTCATAAAGGGTCATAAGGGATCCTAGGACACAACATCTGAGAAACATAAATGTAGGCATCATGGTCACAATTGTTTAGAGACACAACATAATTTAGTGGTATACCAAGATGATGCAACACAACCACTACTCTAGTATGAAGTTGGCACTACACGATCCAAAAACCATAAATAAAATTTATTCCTTATCTATGGTTTTTGGATCATGTAGTGCCAACTTTGAACTGGAGGATTAGTGGTTGTGTTGTATTGTGTGGGTATAACACTGAGTTATGTTGTGTCTCCAAACAATTGTGACCATGATTTCTACATTTATGTTTCTCAGCTGTTGTGATATCTACATTTATGTTTCTCAGTTGTTGTGATATCTATATTTATGTTTCCCAACTATCGTGTTTATTTGATGTAAAATTTACTGTCTCTAGTCATTGTAATAGATTCGGGTGCCAACTTCATCACAATATGATCACTAGACATGGCTATATGTCTTCTACTTTTAATTTGCGCTGTCTACTGATCACTAGACAACACAACTTAAAAGTAGAAGACATACAACCATGTCTAGTGATAATATTGTGCTAAAGTTGGTTCCTAATGCTAATGCAATGACTATAGATAGTAAATTTTGCATCACTACCTAATGTCATTGATGAGCTTCCACCTTCACGTGGTTGGCCCTGTTAAGTAGAGAATGTTAAACTATTATGCATGTGCATAATCAAGCCATACACTTCTTCTTTCCTCTCTATTTCCTACACCTGTATATATGGCTACACAACTAGATCCATGATATACAATTCATATTTTATTACATACAATATCATAAGACAAGCTACATCAATAACTTAGCTAAATTAATCATAAGGTATTTAAAACTAGTATCATAAAGAGATGCAAAATATGTAAAATATTGGTAAGGGGTGGTAAGATCAAAGAAGAACTCAAAAGTACAAGACCTAAGGGCAAGACCTAATGCCTCGGGGGCTCATCATAGATGGCCTTGCATACGTAACTCATAGAGACATCATAGTTTAGGTTTAACTTTAACTTTAACAATAAATAATTAGAGCTACATACATATGATTGTTTCTCTCAATAGTAATACATTGTTCTTTGGGTGCTGCTAATCAAATATGACAAAAGGGCCAACACAACATTAAGACATAGGCACATTGACCGAAGCCATCGACGCTATATGGATAAATATTGCACTGTGATTCCAACATATCATTTTGTTTAGTTGATTATTTTGTTCATTCCTACTAATTATAATTGCAATAAAAAGAAACATAATAATTCTGTAGACAACGTCTCAAATCAAATTGCAAAATGACTATTGTCAATCACAATACAAAATGAGAATGCTTTCTATTTGATGATATAATGAATCTGAACAACATGTAAATGCAACGTCCTAACTGCACTTGATGGAAACCATATACATAGTTTTGATTAGGACTTTAGTCCTTACCAAACATTGAAATTCATGTAAAGGAATCTATAGTTGGGGTCATTTCAAATTGTGATATTTCTATCAAGATTCAAGTGTATAGTTTGACATTCACAAATTGCCTTATGTCAGCTGCAGTTAACAAGCTAATCTCACAAAAATTGTTGATGTTTCGACGATTCCTCTCATTACTTCTTTGCTATCTCCATTCCTCATCATGCTTTGTCCTTGTTATATTTGTGGCCAAAATATTGGTATTTAGAGTCATACATATATATACATATACATATATACATACATATACATATACATATACATATATACATATACATATATATACATATACATACATATACATATACATACATATACACATACAT
>MU227724.1:216160-234685 GCA_018584345.1 Thuja plicata
TCTGGTAGGGACTCGATTCACAAAGAAAAAGGTTGGTTCTACCTGAGATCAGGGCTTTACATAATTGAATGGTCTCCTAACCTCTCCATTCAAGCCAAGACATGTCTCTTCCTACCTTTTTGGGTCTCCCTCCCGGCACTACCCCTCGAGTATAGGGATCCAGACATCATTGAAGCATTGACCAAGAGAGTGGGGATTTTTATACTCCATGATCTCTTACCTTTTGAGTACACCCATAATGAGGTCATATTTTGCCTCCTTATTGATAAAATGAAGGATTTTCCATTGGCCCTTACAATCAAATCAAAATGGGGTGTTTGATCCCAAAAACTTGTAGTCGAGGAAGCCAGTGTGGTCCTACAGAGACAAGACATGCTAGGCCATTTTAACTTCCAATGCCAAGACTGCTAGCAGGGGGATATCAAAGTATGTAAAGACTTTATTTCCCACCCCCATCTATGTTCACTCTCGAGGTAGATCAAGAAACTCACTCCTAATAATCTACAAGGGGCTAGGAAAGAGAATCCTACTGGGATTCAATCCTCTTCTGATGTGGGCCTCTTTATCTCAGAGTTTTTTACCACCCTGTATTATTTTTTGTGGTTGTTCTTTACCCTATAGGACTCATCTAAGACTCTTTCTCTAAGTGCTCCAAGTGATTCCCATCTTCTTCACCAGGGCTCCCTAACTCAACAAGTTCCTTCTTGTGACCTTACTTTACCCAGTGAACCCCCTCCCCCTTGCCTCCAAAACTTGGGCTTAGCACCAAGGCACCAACACCTCTGCTCCCCAAGCTGACATTTCCCCCTTCATCAGGAATTCCCCAATGTTCAAGCATGGATCCAAATTCTTGTTTAGACAATATGGACATGTATGTGGACCCGTTGATAGACTCCCTATTGCTGGAAATTGCTGATAACAAATTAGATGGCCTGCCCCCAAACTCTACTCGAGTTTTAGAAGAACTGATTGGATTTGACCTCCCCTCTCATGAGCTGGAGATCACCGATATAATAGAAGATGACCAAATGGTTAAATTTGACCATTGTGCGATATACCAATCTGAATTAGATCTCTCAAAGGTAGCTAAACCAGTCTCTTATTAGAGATCAAGGGGTAGACCTACTAGGGTGAAAAAAACTCAAGAGGAAATTTCTACTGGCACCCAACTAGCCATTAGCTTCCAGCAAACCCCAAGGAAATGCAAGGAAGAGGCTTTAGATTTAATATCCAAACAATTAATAGTAAGTAGGAGGGTGAGCTGCCCTTTAAACAAAGTATGAGGCCATTATCATGGAATATTAGAGGGCTCAATGCCCCTAACAAAGCACACCTTGAAAAAGATCTGGTCAAAGTGGGAGAAGCTAACCTGATCCTACTCCAGGAGACCAAACTATCTAAAGAGGTAGGGAATAAACTATTCTCTTCCTAGAAAAATTGGGATTTTTCTCTCTCAACAGAAATTGGAGCCTCAGGGGGGCTAGCACTACTATGGAATAGAAAAAAATGCCAAATTAACATGATTTCACAAAATGCAAACTGGATGGTGGCTGAAGTTTTAATATTCTCCCTCTCTTTTATTATCATTAATTTTTATGCTCCTATCTTAGTCTTGGGGAAAACAAGGCTTTGGTCACTCCTTTCTTAGCTTTTTCTAGGCCTGAATGATAAGAAAATTATCTTGGGAGGGGACTTTAATGCAACCTTAGGCAAGCAAGACAAAATGGGGGGAGCAAACCCATCTCCAAAAGTCACTGATGACTTCATGGATTTTATTGATAGTAATCAGCTTCTTGACTGCATCCCCTCAAATGGGTGTATTACTTGGTCTAATAAAATAAAATGCATTCACTTTGTGGGCTGTAGATTGGATAGGTTTTTACTAAACTCCGTCTGGCTATAAGATCATGGGACCTGTCAATCTTTGATCTTATCTCTCATAGGGTCAGACCACTTTGCTATAACAACAGAAATTCAAGCAGCCATCTCCAATAATATTCCTTGGCCATACTTCAAAATGGAAAAAAATGTGGTTCAGAGATCCACACTTCCTCACATTACTGTAGAATTGGTGGTTCAATGCCCCACACATTACTGGCATGGCTATTTTTAAGCTTTCTAAGAAGCTAGTCTTCATGAAACAAAACATTAAACAATGGAATATAACATCCTTTGGGAACATTTTTAAACAAAAAGATGATCTTCAAAGGAAACTAGAAGATATTAAAGATAGTATCCTTAGAAAGGGCATGTCCACCAAAATTTATGAGGAACAACAGAGGATTACAAGCAACCTAGAAGAGGTTCTTAGTAGAGAATAAATCTACTAGAGGCAAAGATCTAGAGAACTATGGCTCCGAGATGGAGATAGAAACAAAAAAAATTTCCACATGTTTGCCAAGGTCAAAAGACATAGAAACATGATTTTTCAAATTAAAGATAAAAATGGTCTTATCCTCAATCAGAATAGAGATATCCAAATGGAGGCAATTAGATATTTCACCAAACTACTCACAACGGATGTTCAAGAAAATCAGAACCACCACACTCCTCCAATCACTAACCATATCCTTACCTTGGTCTCTCCCTCAGACAACTTGGCATTTCTTGCACCCTTCACCTTAGAAGAAATCAGATCTACCATTTTTTCCATGGATGCAGATAAAGCATCGGGACCAGATGGTTTCACTCCTTTCTTCTTCCAAAACTGCTGGGATTTTATGGGTCTAGACATTCTGAAAGCAGTGGAAGAATCCAAAAAGCACTCCTACATGCTCAAATAGTTTAATAACACAATGATCACACTCATCCACAAGTGTCAAAATCCACAAACATTTGCATACTTTTGGCCAATAGCACTCTGCAACACGATTTACAAGATTATATCTAAATCTATGGCCTCTCACTTGGGTAAACTAATCCCTAAAATCATCTTAGAGTAGCAAGGTGGATTTGTACTAGGGAAAGACACAGTAGAAGGGGCCCTCATTGCACATGAAGTGCTGCACACTGTCCAAGAAGAGGGCCTTCCTGCCATGATCCTTAAGCTGGACATGACTACTAAAGCATATGACAAGATAGATTGGAAATTTTTGTCTGCAATCATGTCCAAAATGGGTTTTCACACTAAATGGATTAAATGGATTCAAGCTTGCATATTAGGAGCTAAATTTTTAGTAATGATTAATGGGAGCCCATGTGGGTACTTCTCCTCTTCACAAGGGGTGAGACAAGGGGATTCTATCTCACCATTCTTATTTATCATCTTAGCAGAGGGTCTCAACAGGCTCATTGCTCATAAAAAAGCTTCAGGTTTGTGGAAGGGGATAAACATTAGACAATCTCACCTTTCCATTTCACACACCCTATTTGCAGATGATTCACTTCTCTTTGGTAAAGGTTGTGTTAAAGAGGCTAAAGTTATTAAAGACACTCTAGCAGAATACTGTGAGGCATCAGGCCAAATATTAAATGAAACAAAATCAAAAAAATTTGTCTTCAACATCAATCCAAAGGCTGCTAAAATCATCCAACAAACACTTGGCTTCTCTGCAGCTAATACCCCTTGTAAATACCTAGGCATTCCTTTCTTCCAGGGCAAAGCAAAATCAGCATTTTGGGATGGGGTGGTAACAAGAATTAGGGAAAGGATCACTTCATGGAAATCCAGATGGCTATCCCTTGTAGGTTGAATCCTCCTAGTGAGGTCAGTATTAAGCTCAATACCTAATTATATTATGTCTGTCATCCTTGCCCCCCCCGGGTGTGATTAAGAAAATATCCAAGTGCTTAAAAGACATCATTTGGAAAGAGAACATTGATAATAAGGAAAAAATTCCCTTGGTTTCCTAGAAAAACTTCTGCAAACCTAAATCTAATGGGGGCCTGTGTTTTCATAAATTGCATGAGAGGAACCTCATCCTAGGAGCCAAATTGTCATGGAAAATCTATGACAGACCCGAGAGCCTCTGGAGCCAACTTATCAGGACAAAGTACCTTGATGTGTACACCCTAGAGAGAATCATCTAAATTTCCAACCCCCCCTCAGGCTCTATCATGTGGAATTTTATTATCACCAGTAGAAGCATTATCCTCCTCCACCTGTCATGGCAAATTAATTCAAACTCACAAGCACTGTTCTAGGCAGAATCATGGAACGACCATAATAAAATCTTGTCCATTCAACATCTCCAAAATGCTAGAATAGTGCTTGAACAAGAATGGGGAGTCAAGGTTCATGACTAATTCTCACTACAAGAAGGTAAGTACAAATGGAAAGACTTCTCTCATCTCCCAACTCCTCCTAATGAAAAATTAGAGCTCCTTAGCATACTAAGAAATATATTCCTATCCATCAGTGGGGAGAAGGATTGATGGATATGGACAAAGAGTAACTTGGGTAGGTACACAGTCAAGGAGGGGTATAAATATCTGGTACATATACCAAATCAAAGCCTCCCCATCCACAAATTCCCATGGCACAATGCAATTCTCCCAAAAATTGGTGCATTTACATGGTTGGCCATTCAAGATAGGATACTAACAGGCTCAAGATTAAAGAGGCTAGGGATCATGGAATCCTTCCCATGCCCACTATGTGGATTGGTAGAAGAGGACACAAACCATCTCTTGGTTGGATGTGACTTTTCCCAAAATGTTTGGAAATGGTGCCTAAACAAACTCGGGTGGCAGGGACCCCTCCACAAATCTCTGAAGATGGTTCTACTCTAGTGGCCCCTCCCCCACCAAGAGGCTTTCTTATCCTATATTTGTTGAGTAACCCCGATGGTAGTTATATTGAATATATGGTGGGAAAGAAATAAAAGAGTATTCAGACACCAATCTTCTCCAGTAGATTAGGTTCATATTTTGGCTGAAAAAAGCATATTAGAAATGGTGAATGCTCATGTGGAAAAGACCAAGAAACTCTCTTCCACATTCTCATCTTCTGATAATGGAATTATAAACAATTGGAAACAAATCCACATTCCATTCCATGGAGTTCTGATAGGTAGAATGCCCAAGCAACAGATTAGAAAAGATTACAAATGGAGACCTCCAGAAGGAAATTTTACTAAACTTAATTTCGATGGTGCGTGTAAAGGAAACCCGGGGAGATCAGTGGTGTTTTTTTTCCTAAGGAGGTGGGAAAAATCAGTCATTTTATTAGCACACTACAACTTACCAGAGGGAACCAATAACCTAGCAAAAGCTAGAGCTAGTTTGTGTGGAGTCAGACAAGCTTTACGCTTGGGGGTCTCTGAACTGCATATAGAGGGGGAGTCACTGATCATTATCTCATACCTATCCACAAAAGTGTTGGTTAACTGGGAACTCCATTATTTCCTCAAGGAAGTCACAAAGCTCCTTCCCTTATTTTCCTCATAAAAAATCTCACATTGCTACAAGGAAGGTAACAAACTTGTAGACTGGTTAGAAAATCTGGGGGTAGAGGATAGATTGGCAGATTGGGAATTTGACCATGTCCAAGTACAAGTAAATAAAATATGAAAATTCCTTAAGGAGGAAGTGATGTAAGCCATTCATACTGGTACTCGGTGGTCTCAAGTACAGAAGAAAGCAAGAATTTTCATCATCCCACATGTGCTAAATACATCACATCAACTATGTTGGATACACAATCAGAGACGGGAAGTAGGAAATTACATCATCCCACATGTGCCAAATGCATCACTCAAAATATGTTGGATTTGAAACTAGGGAAGGGTACTAAAAGGACCTATGGGGATCTGAGGCTCATACGCTCTCACGGGGCAATCTAGAAAATTTCCCCAACACACATATTTGGGCCATCAATGCCTTGTCAAGAAGCGATGAGAAGTTAAGTTGTTAAGCACATTCGCATGAAGTAAAGGTGAGCTGGCCTCCCTGTGACATACTTTCCCACCTAACCTTTATCAGCATATTTACATTTCCTCATAAAGCCAAATATCCTCAGAATCTGCAATACGAGGGGTTTAAATGGAAATTACGATCTTCTTATCTACATCTGAATAGACCCAAATCCACAAGAGAGAGAATATCTCAAAAAAATTGTAATTCATGGGAATTAAATAGAGCTATTGAATAGGACAGACCCATGTGATTGGCATCATGCTAATTAAAGAAGTGAACAACTATTTAAATACCTAAACCTTCCACTTAAACACTACTCTTCTTCATTCAAATGTTTTCAGGCTGAATATACACAATGGGCTACCATGAACAGAATCTTCAAATCTACTTGAACTTGAAAAATTGGGAACACCCCATTTGAGGGCCTTACATGGATAGACAGATGAAAGTGATGCTTAAGGCCTTGCCAAACAAAATAATGGATGCAATGAAAGGTGTCATAGGGGATAAGATACTGCTACCAGACGTGCCTCAACACATCTACCACTCCTAGGTCATCTCGGTATTCCTCTCTAATTGGTATGATATGCTACCTGACTATACCTTACTTTTAGATATGGTAAGTAAAGTGCTTCATCCTGATTATGTCTCGGTTGAGGCAATCCACATTGCACTACAAAAGAACAACCTACAAGGATCAAAAGTGTGGGTTGGAGGAATTTTTTCTCCTCAATAGTTAGAAGAGAAGAAAGAGTGCGCGAAGCTGTATGACATAATCAAACAGGCACTAGAAGGGTGAGAGCAGTTGATGCTACGGAAAGAAGTGTTGAAAATTATGGATATTCTCATTGATGGTATGGTGGCCAAAGAATTATTTCTTTTTGAAAGATTGTCCACTATCATAGCATATGTCAAATTTGGCCTTTAAGAATCTACCCCATCAGCGCTATCTCTAGTGTCATAAAAAAAATCCCAAGGCAGAAGTGGGCATCGACAAGGAAAGCGACGGCAAGAGCTATAATGGTCTTCAAGGAAGAAACTGCCAATTTTGTTCTATCCTAGGTGGCAAATAAATACTACTTTTAAAGCAGGTTGTATAGGTTAAGGGCCCCATCAACATATTTTCCAAGTATCTTGAAGCGGCGGGGTCTCTGAATCTGAATCCATGTCTTTTCTAGGGATTTGGATTTTGTCCAAATGAATATTGTACAGTTCATGCCCTCTTCCTATTTTTCCTCTGTTTCTCCCCTATTTTAAAATTGATATATTTGTATGTACTGGCCAAGGATTAAGGGTTTTCTTTCTACTTCTTTCCCTTATAAGGCCTTGAAGCAATTTTATTTTAATATATAATCTCTAATAGCACTGCCATTTTTACCAAAAAAAAAAAAAAACCTCAAATCAAAATGTTGGCAATAATTCATCTTCTTTTGGACTGAAGTATATTTTAGGACCTTTTCACCAACAATGATTAATCATTAATCAAAATAATACCCCATATCATATTTTTTACCTCAAGTACAAAGAAATGTCCTTGAGAAATCTATTGAGTCCTCAAAAAAGTGGATTTAGCAAGGCTACCTTCTAATGTTGACTCTTTCAGAATTGTTTGACCAATCCTCACCCCACTAATCCTTAGACTAGCGCTGGAAGCAAAGTATTGATGGCCAAAGTTTAGTCCTTTTAGCAAAGAAGGCACTATGCTATAGATGCACCAGAGACTTCTCTAGACCTGGTTTGCCAAAGGTAACTGTGTTTTTTGAGCATCCTACTTCTTCATATTTAGGGCCATAGGGATTTTTTTTGCCCTTGTAGCCATCAGAGAATTGAGCTCGGGTCTCCAATATAAGGTAGATAAGGTGGATTTATTTCTACAAGTTTGACAGACAATTTATGTAGTTAATCTTTTATATGCGCGTGAACAAATGCATATATAATATTACATTCTATAAATATAATTTGAATAAAGAATGTACATAAAAAATTTAAACACTTGAATAATTTAAATATGCGTGCATACCTTTTATCTCCCAGAATTTTCTATGTGGTACCACTTGATTCATTCCTGATGATGTGTCATCCTCATTTGGTTTGAAATGTGTCTTGCACCATTCAACAAAATCATGTGCATTTTTTATATGATCCCCCTTATAATTCATTTGATACTTTCATATAGCACGTTTGATGCAAGCTCCAGTGGCATCATGTTCACCTTTTACATGTCCACTCTCAAAGAAACTCCAAACATGTGGTATGTTTTCATTACGATGATATCTACATAGTGCATAAAATGGTCTAGATGATTTTAATTGTGCAGCACATCCATCTGACCAAACATAATGTTTATCAATTTTTATACCTCTTTCTTAAAAATTTGCAAAAAACACCTCGAAGCAGTATTCTACATAATGAATGGCATGCTCTCTATCATCACTTATATAAAAATGATATTCCTTCTTAATGACCCATGCTTCAATTATGCTCTGAATACCATCCAAATCTTATTGTGCGTGTCAATAACACATGTACCATAATAGTAATTTTATCTGAAAAATAGTATTCTCATTGAATTTCCTTTTGATGAACAAAGGAATAGTTTTCTACAAAATCAACAACTAATACAATAGTTCCAAGTGGGAAATTGTCTCCTAGTGTTTGGAATTGTTGTGCTTTCCACTTTGCAAAAAAATCATAATGAATCTAGGGTAGAATCAATTTTTTAAATTTGTCCATAAATACTCCAACATTTATCTCCTCTTCAAAAGATTCTAACGTTTTGGATTCTTTCCCAAATTTTGTTTCATTCTTTACATATTTGTAACCTCTTGCAATTTACCATCTTTGTTACATCAATGTTTTAATTTTTCAAAGGAAAAAGAGTCAAATTAGCACATGTTTAACATATTCCTTTTATGTAATTTACTTGTCTAGCTACATCATCTCTTTTGTCACATAAAATGGATGAGATAAACTCACTTCATCTACTAGGAGGAGCATTTTCAAAACCATAAGTGTTTTATACAAACTTTCAAAAAACTTGATAGTGGAGATCAAATTCAATATGATAACGAAAAAAAAAAGTTTCAAACACTTTGTTTGTCCTGATATAATATGGCTTCAATATTTCAAACAATGTTACCCAATATTTATATTAGGATTTGAACTACAAAATGACACATACATTTCATGTTGTGTTGTGTCCAACCAATTTTTTGTATGATATTCATATTGATTAGCTTAAATTCTATGTCTGATAACATCTCTACTATTTGATGAAGGACGTGTATTATCATTTCAAAATAATTTGACCAAATTCTTGATTCCTCAATCAGTCCTATCAGAACAAGGAGCTCTACACATGATTGCCCAATTTCCTTCTAAGCTGCTATCATCCAAAAGCATTCTCCTATTAACATATCGTGATATTGTTTTCATACTAAAATCAATCTGAGATGAAACTGAATATATTTTTCTTTTTCAGAGCATAGTGTTACCTACAATGGATGTCAACATATCTTTTTTTGTAATGGTCTTATATTTAGTTCTAGATCTCTTCCCTCCCTGGTTCAAACCTTTCCTGATATTTTCAATCATATCAGTTTGCATGTCAACAACTTTTCTCTTCTTTGATGTTGTGTCTATACCAAATAATTTTAATTCCCCTTCAAAAATTTTGTTTATAAGTACAACTGAAAGAAATTGGGCTTGTTCAAGTGTTTCTAAATTATCAAATTTAGCCAATATTTCTCTTGCTATCATATTCATTGACCTCTTCTTAGAAATACTTAAGGGTTGAAAATTAGCAAGTGATCTCAAATTCTCCACATCCATTGTAAGTAAATGATCTAAGTTTCTATAATTAACATTTCTCTTTATAGTTTGAGCTAAATTTATAGGTTCATCCATAACAGTAGGAGCACGTGATCCCGAACCTTCTCCAACAAGGACCAAATCAACTGCTTTTCTGAAATACATGATGCCAAATGATGCAATTCAGAACAAACTTTCTAATGAATGTAATTTTAAATCATATTGAGTTCATTATCACTTTCAAATATTAGTTTAACTAAACATAGGTTGTTTCGTCATTCAACAACCTGTCTCTTCAAGGCTTCAGGAAAAATAATAAATTATAAAAAAAAATTATGAAAAATATATAGGAAAGGATTATTTGTATTAACTTTCTATTTTTAAAAAAAATTGAATTTCAATATATAGAGATCAAGTTAGAGTGATCCAAGTGACCTTATGTCTAAATTACAGTTACTGTCACTTTAGAACTTATTAAACTATGAAATATTGACCCAAAATTAATGAAACGAATATTGAAGTTACAAACACAATCTTGAAAGAATTACATTGTTATCATATTTTAAAAAAAAGTTACGCTGATCCAAGTGAGAGTCACTTCCTACAAATATAGTTTTTTCAAACATACCACTTTTTGAAGGAGAAAACAAAATGAATTTAAATGAATTTTATTATTTAAAAAAAAATATTTAGAAACTATAAATAAAATTCTAAAAAACCCTAGTTTACATCATCTTCAAATTCCTAATAGTTTTGTGGCAATAAGTGTTTGAAAGTGAAGTTTTTTCTCAGAATGTTGATCTCTGTGTCAAAGATTTCCCAAAAGTGGGGCACACTATTGTGGGACCACCCATCAGTATAGGAAAGTGAGTATATTGAACATCACAAATGTGATCTATGTTCTATCTATGTTTCACATTTCATAAAAAAACAATAAATATGTAATAAATATCAACAAGTGCTTTGAATATTAATAATTGGTTTTGATTAAATCTAGCCATTTAAGGGGTGCACTATATGGTCATAACGCCAAAGTCATTACAATGGTTATTGCCTTTTCCCAACATGGCCATAGATTTTTTTGGAATCTTGTAGCCTTCTTCAAATGATAAGTTTGGTTAACAAAGTACTTCAAAGGGTGACATTTAAAAAAAGAATTTAATCTAACAAATTTTACATAAAACAAGTGAGTTTGTGAATGAGACATTGATCTAGTAGTGAAATTGAAAGATTCTAAATGGACCCATCAAGGATCAATTTGTGTTGAGCATAAGGTTATGATATCATAAGGGACATTGGGATCATGCTTCTAGAAAATTTGATCAAATGTATACTGCTCTATCTTTGGCTTTCAATCAAAGAGGTTTCAACTTAAAGGTTTGTGGTTCCATATTAAATAGCTATAAGTTCTTTGTGGATGATATTAAATCCTCCAAATAATTTTAAAAAAAAACTAATTCTTTTACTAGTGTCAAGAATCATGTCAACATCCAAAATGATTGTTTGGGCTTTATTTAAAAATTTATATCTAAATTAGATATCATGTTCTCACATGATATTCATTTTTTTATGAACAACTCACTCTCACTTGTAAAGTGGGCCTATAAGTTCAAATTCAAGCAATTATAAAAAGTATTGGAGTAACAAGAGTAGTACAAGTGTTCAAAGAAGATATACAATTCATATTTATTTTAATTTTATGGCATTATTATTAAAGGGAGAGAAAAAATAACAAGTTAACAATAGAAGATCAGAAGAAAACTAAAAAATATAATCTAATATGATTCTAAATATTTCTTTTAGCATCTTAAAATGAAAGCACTTCCATTTTTATAGGTTTAGTACCCTCATTTAGTATGTTTGCATATTAGACTTGCATCTGTGCTTGATTATACATGTGTAGATTATATTAGGGTTAAGATCTTGTGGATCCTCCTGGATTTATTTCACCATGGATCTTCTCTCTAGGTAGGACCTATGTATTGGCCCTCCTAGGCCTCATCCTACTCTCTCTCTCTGGGCCTCTAGGCCTTCTTAATACTCTGGCACATCCCCTCACCTTTCTAGGTCCCCGACTGACCTGGAAACCTCTTTGCAACTTTCTGGTGACCTACCTCAAACCTCAAGTGAGGGTCGAGGTAAAACCTAACCTAGGTTAGGGTCAAGGTCAACCTTGACCTAGATCAAGGATGAGGTTGAAATAGACCTCTGTTGGGTGATGGCCCCCGCTTTCAAATTTGGAGCTTATCGGGGCCCAAAACTTAAAATAGGTCCCTGAGTTCAGATGCGGAAGTGTTTTCTCTGATATTTGAAATAATATTTTTCCTCCTTAGTTGGAAAATGTGATTGGACCATGATTCAAGGTGAAATATATATTTGGATCTCTTGCATTTCCCTAGGAGGCCTATGTTAAGATCTCTACATAAACACTCTCTTTTGCCTTCATTTGATCATGAAATGAAATTGGGAGATTACATGATGGAATGATGATGCAAGAAAGAAAGAGGATGATATACATGATGGAATGATGATGCAAGCAATAAAGAGGATGATATATAAGGACAATCTAGGAGGACATATCAGCATCTTCAATCAAGCATTTTGAGGACAAGCTATGGTGGATTTTCATTGAAGAAAGAAGGCTCTCTCTTTAGATCTACTATTCACAACATTCAAGCATTCAAAGGACATTATCATGGGGTAGAAACTATGGATTGTGAGTTGATAGGAATAATTTAGCCTTATGGGCTTTGTATGCTTTCTTTTTCATATTCAAATCTATGCATTGCTTTCTCATTTCCATGTTATGTTAGGATTGTTAATCTAGAAGATTAGATCTTGATATTACATGTTTAAAGACTCTTTTCAAAAGAGAAATACACACACACTATACATTTTATATTAAGATATTTGTGGAGGTGGAGATCACCAAAATGGGGGTTTGACTAAGGCAAAACCCTATATAACCACCCCAAAATCCCTCTTTTTAGATATTTGCAGGTGCTATTTTTGGGAGTTACAACTGCAAGACGGCAGATCTGAGACCAGATTTGGATACCCTTTCTAGAAAACTTCCAGGATCCAGAAATAGATTTTATGTTGACACTGTGTAGGTGAGGGTTAACATTATTGGGTCAAGGGTGACATTTGTGGGTCAAGGTTGACCTTTCTCATAAGACAACATCGGAAAGGAAAAATATTTTTGAGTTTTGTTCGTCTCTGCATTCTGGTTTAGGATCAACTATCAGATTTTCCAGAAACTCAATACAGTTCTCAAAAAATGAGTTTTCCCAGATCTACTATGTTATGAGGTAGGTATCTTATCCCTCTATTATTTACATGCTCTTTCAATCTATTTTATCATAATAATTAAGTGTATTAAAAAACTAAGTTTGGCCTTAGGATCTCTCTCTTATCTCATTATGCCAATCTTATTTAAGAAATTCTTTATGAGCCAAAGTTAGACCTTACATTTTGGTGAACCCATGATAGACAACTCTTTCTTTTTCATTGGTGTTAGATTTACATTTCATATTATATCTTGCATTCATATAGAAGTAGACTTTGTTTTTCTAGCATTTATATTTCAAAATTCATAAAAAATACAAAATTACCTTAAAAATACAAAAACATTTACATTTTTCGTACTTGTAGTGTTTCCTTGTGTTCAACATGTATTTTTTTCTTTTGAATACTTTAATGAGGATTTTGTTGTACAAAAGGATATATCCCTTAATGAGGTACATGCAAGTGAGAATGAAAATGGTTTGAATGAGTTCCCATGGATCCTATTCCTATTTCATCCTCCTCCACAGCCTCTTCAATTGACCTTTACCATAGAGTGTATGCATGGTTACCTTCATATTCCTCTATTTGCAACATTGAGACACCTAAAAGAATATTCCCTAAACCTTTGATGATGGTAAAAGGATGTCCTCGAATAACTATTAAAGGTAAACCCAGAGATCCCTTGGATTTCTTTGATAGCATGGATTCTATTTCGCATGCTTATCACACATAGAATAATCCTCAACCTACTGTCCTAGCAAATTTACCTCCTTCACAACCCATGCTTTCTCAAGCACCTTGGTTACATACTATGCATGCGGTTCCTTCTACTCTCCATTGCAAGGTTAGGTTCATTTATAATAATCTAATGTACACATTACATGCGGATGATGCACCAAATCCTTTCCTGAATGCAGAATATGCTAAGATTCATGAGCCTATACAACTAGTCAAAAAACCTGAACAATCACTCAAGGTAAAACAAGATGAGATTCCATATTCTTCCCTGATGGAAGATGATTGGGGAACATTGGCTTTTAATCCTACTTTTATAGGAGAATATAAAGTATCGGATTTAAAATTGTTGAAAGAACAAATTGAGTTTGAAAAACAAGTTTTTATTCCTTCTCCGCTTTCTGAGGCATTAAAAAGTAACTTTGTTGTTGCTTCTCATGATGAAACAATTGAGACAATAAAACCAGATTGCTATGACATTGTGACATATGCCACTCCTTTAACTCAATCCGATATGGCCGACAGGTATGGTTCTAGTTATCATTTACTCAATAAATCAGGATTTAACGGGAAAGGTTGTGGTAAGTATGAACAAGGTATACAAGTACCCCTGGATAATGAAGGTTGTGATTATACTTATGGGTTATGATTTAATCCTTATAGGCAACCATCAGTTTTTCCTCTTAATGTTAATCATATTTGTGGTGGACATTTGAACTTTGTTAATCAGCTTCTCCTTGACATGGATCAAAAGCCTAAATTGGACATCTTCCCCGAGGATGAAGCTCTTGCCGATTTTTTATGAGCTTATCAAGATCTACCTACATTTCATCATAAAAGGAGAAAGTTATATTGCCTGAATACTGAAGCCTATTTTGGAGAACATGATGAATCGGATGTTTCCCCTTTACCATTAGATTCTCCTATACAAAGTAATTTATTAATATCTGAGACCATTGACATTCAAGTGGACAAGAAAGATGTTGAAAGGACAATCAAAATTGAGAATTGTTTGAGTCAAGATGAGCATGACCAATTGGTTTCTCTCTTGCTTGAATACAAAGATATCTTTTCTTGGACATATTCAAATATGCTAGGTATAGACCCTAAAATTGTCACTCATAATATTGTCCTTAAACCCAATGCTAAACCGGTGAAACAAAAGATTCGCAAGATGAATCCTAGCATCGCTTTATAAGTAAAAGCTGAAATTGAAAAATTACTCACTGCATGATTCATCCACTCTATTGATTCTTCTGAATGGATTTCCAATATTGTGGTTATTTCTAAGCGAGGAAATAAAATATGAATGTTCACTGATTTTTGAGACTTAAATAAAGCATCCTTAAAAGATGACTTCCCGCTACCTAATATTGACATGATTATGGATTCAACAGTGGGTCATGCATTATTGTCTTTTATGGATGGATTTTCAAGTTATAATCAAATATTTATTCCTATTGAGGATCAACTTAAAATCACATTTATTACACCTTGGGGGACATTCTTCTAGGTCATGATGCCTTTCGGATTAAGAAATGCGGAAGCTACTTATCAATGTGCCATGACTTTGATTTTTCATGATTACATTCATAAGATTTTGGAAGATTACGTCGATGATATCTTGGCAAAGTCTATACAAAGAGAAGATCATGTGTTCATTTTAAGACAAATATTTGAAAGAATTAGGAATTACAACATGAGTTTAAATCCTAAGAAATGTGCTTTTGGAGTTGATTCTGGAAAATTTTTAGGATTTATTATCTCTAAGCGAGGCATAGAAGTTGATACTGAGAAGATTGATGTTATTGTTAACATGCCTCCTCCTAAGAATATTTCTCAATTGCACAGTTTACAAGGTAAAATACAATCTATTTGTCGCTTTGTTTCTAACCTGGCCGATAGGACTATTCCTTTTACTTCTTTACTCAGAAAAGATACTACTTTTTCTTGGAACCAGGAATGCAAGAAGTATTTTGAGAAATTTAAAGAATATCTAGATAATCCTCCTATCCTACAACCTTCTCAATTCAATAAACCCTTTTGTCTCTATACCTCTGCCACTTTTAATGCTGTGAGTGCATTGTTGACTCAACATAATAGTGACGACAAGGAAAGACCGGTATACTATATTAGTCAAACCTTGTTGGATTATGAAACACAATATACTCAACTAGAATGACAATGCTTGGCTTTAGAATATTCTTGTCAAAAAATCTGGCATTATTTACTCAATGTTGAAGTCAATGTGATTGTTAAATTTGATCCTTTAAAACATCTTTTCACAAAAATCAATCTCTCCGGTCGATTAGCAAAATGGGTGATGTTGCTCAAAAAATTTGATATCAATTTCATCCTTCAAAATTCACCTAAAGGACAAGCTTTAAATGATTATTTAGCCAAAGCTCCTTGTCCTTATTCTAATACAAATGTTACCTCAGTAGAATTCCCCGATGAGAATATATTTTAAATCAAACAAGATGATAATTGGGAATTATATTTTGATGGCTCTAGATGCAAGACAGGTTCTGGGGTGGGCATCATCTTGATCCCAATCCCTATGTCATATAAATGTGAATGCTCTACCTGGTGAAAAAGGAAAATTTAGTCCAAATTGGCTTGGACCTTTTGTGGTAATTGAGAATTTTACTTCAGGTGCTTATAAAATCATTGATCTGAATGGTGTTCCTCTTAGGGAACCTATTAATATCATGCATATCAAACATTATTATCCTTAAATCATCATTTTTTTCTTTATGTGTGTATGTGTTCCTTATAGAATAATTATTTTATAAGTTATGTAACTTAGAATGCATTCATACATATTTTCCTTTCCTCTTTCTTTTTAAGTTTTATGCATTGATGAAAGTGAACAGTAAACAACCATAGAACTAATTGATCCAAAACAAAGCTTTCTTTATAAATAAAACTTTTCTTTTGAAGTCCAGTACATATGTGGCACAAGGTGCCATCTCTATCAATCTCTATCCCTATGCTCTGAAGGTCGATGGTTCCCAGTTCTCTCAGATCTATGGTATGAGATTGAGGATCTCAGAATGATAGTCCATGTATGACTCCTCAATATGCTCATCTCTTGGATCTGCTCATGGGCTCTTTGCAAGTCAGCCATCATTTTCTCTTCTTTCTCCTTGCATAACCTCAACTCTCGCCGCACACATAGGAAGATATCTGCATGTCTTCTGTGATCCCTTTATCTTTCAAGGGACTCTATCTCACTAGCTTGCAGTCGGTAGGATATACATGTATCCTTTAGATCCTTGGATACAAAACTCCTCCACTTTGCTACACTCCCTGCAAAATTCAAATGTAAAAGCTTATTTAATTTCCTCTTCTAAACCAAAATCATTATTCAAAAACATTCTAAAGAAATATCATACCTGGATCTCTGGCCTGGGCATCACTAAAAGATCTAGATGGTGGGGGCATGGAGTGACAACTCTCCCCTCACTCACTTTGTGTAGGCCTCGGTGGTGGTGTCTTTATATGTGCTCGATGAGGTTGCTATGATCTCAAGGGAGTAACATAGACTGGATAATCACCAGTGTCTGTACTGTGACCTGGGGGCATCTCTGCTGCTCTTTCCTTTTCTCTCTCCTCTTCCATAGGATCTCCCCCGAGGGGAGGTTCCTCCTCATTTCTCTGATCCTCCTCCTCTCCTACTGGTATGTCATCTCCTAGGTGGTTCCTTTCTAAAGGACCCAGATCACCTGTGGGGTAGTCATTGGGAAAGATAGGATGGGTCCCCTGTAAACTTTTGTATCTGATATACTCTCTGCTAACACCTGCATAGGATAACTCAAATGCTACCTCTATATCCCCAGTCTCACCTGTCTCACTATCCATAATATCAGCTACTGTCGGTCCATGTATGGCACCAGATCTTTGATAGTATCTCATTATATATGTATATCTGTGTACTATATGAGGGGCCCCCTGTACCAGACCAAATTGTATCATCACCCTATCATAATAATACAGCATCACAACATGATTGGTAGGAGATTATAGCAGTTGGGACTGTCTCAACTGATGTCGGGTATTCGGCCACTATACCATCTCATAGTAAGGTCTCTATATCACATCTATACCTGGGATACGGTCAAAGTATACCCTCCAAAAGAGGATATCTCCATGCTGCTAGACATCTGCTAGCGGTTATGAAAAGGCTCTAGGTATGCTCACATCTACCATTGTAGGAATACCCTGGGGTTGTGCACATGTGTAATTTCCAAACATCTAAACTTGTAGTAGGGTGCACACTATAAGACGATCCCACTGGTATCTCACTAACTGACTCAGCTCGTGATCCACTCATAGTGTTACAATTTAGATAAAAATAAAAAGAGTGAATCCATGTCTTTAAATGTCTGATGGATACATGTCTTTAAATGTCTTTAAAATCCAACTTTAAAAAATTAACTTGGTGGAATTTGATTTTAAAATCCATTCTAGATATTTTAGATAAATTGTTTGAGTTGAGTTTTTATTGTTGTGCGACTTTGGTGCCATTAATATTTGGGTGTCAGCTCTATACTAATATGACTATGGAGATGTAGAGAGTTTGTTAAAGGCTAGATGCATACTACATGTGTTGTTTCTTTGGTATTCATATTTTACAAAAGATAGAAGACTGTGATGGTGTTAGATGACTGACGGTGACTCATGACAGATCATTCTCTTTTGTGGACGACTACCTGCTTGGTATTGATGTCTACACCATTGTGCTAAAGATATTGCATTTTAGTGAGATGTTGTCGATGTGTTGATGACCATAGTTGCAATTGAGAGATGGTGATGATGGCATGATATCATGAT
>MU227725.1:7627-36867 GCA_018584345.1 Thuja plicata
CTATTGAGGTGGAACACTTTGCTTTAGAGGTGCATTGGGAGACTGCCACTTGTTTGGTGCTCGTCTGGCAGGACTATGGCGGGGCTCAAAGTGCTGTCATTGTGCAGGTTAAGGTGCTGTCCTTGTGTGATCATGGTCCTTCTTTAACTTCTGGGATGTCTAGAAATTATGGTACTACTGTGTTTTGTACTTGGCTACTTCTGGCCTTGAATATCTCTGTCTCTACTCAACTTTTGGTTGACTGTGTGCTGACTATGGCTTTTTACTGGTTTCTTGACTTTCCTCCTTAACTGCACTTTGGCTGTAGTGTTGCTGCAGTTTCCTTTGTTCCTGTTAATATATTATTAACAGGTTCATTGTGACTCTGCTCTATTGTACCACGGGCCAGCACCCTCTTGCTGCTTATTTAATCAAAAACCATACAATTATGCACCAACTTTTTTCCAATGATCAAAGAAACATAAAAAGGAGGAGGCTTACTATTTGCAGATTTTTTACCTTCCTTTTTTATCCTCTTTTTCATATTTGCTAGTCATTTATCAACTATCACTGTCGGTTTCTTCAAATCTGCAATCTTCTTTTCTTCTTTAAAAATTGATTTTTGAACTTTGGCTGGCTCTGAATTAGCCATGACCACTCTAGGGGGATGCTGGACAGCTTGCTGTAAACTTGTTGTCCCTTTTGACAACTCTTCCTTTAATAAATTAGCTTGTCTTGGAATAGCTAATGAGTCCCACATAGAAATAGAAACATTCACGTTCTTCATATTATCAACAATATTATAGGGAACAATAAATTATACCTTTTGAGTTGATTTAACAATGGTCTAGTTAGCCTACCTCTGATGTTGTGTTTCTTTGTTTGCAAGAGTAGGAGGGCCCTTTAGAATAGAAATTGGAGGAATGAGTGGTGATTGAGTTGTGGCAGCAAACCTGGCAGTTGATTGCTCTGATTCTAAAGCTCTCTTCTTGGATTTTGTGTTTGCTGATACAGGTGAATCATCACTTACTCCACAGAACTATTCCTCTTGCCAATTTAGAAATGTAGTGTCTAGAGTAGTCAGATCAGGGTATTGTTGAGTCTCATCAGTGGATGCAGAAGGTCGTGAATCAATTGCATTTTGAACCATTAGGGCTTGATTAAGCACTCCATTAGTGCACTTAGACTTATTGTGGGATTCATTACAAGGATAGCACCATTCATAATCAGCAACAAGATTATTTTGGTTAGGGACAATATCCCTAAAAACATTAAGGGTGTAGGATTGTAAGGTCTATAGGGCCTTTGTTTCCAATTTTGCCTATTTGTAGTGTTATTTCCTTGGTATTGATGCTTGCCACCTTGGTAAGTGGGTTGAGTAGGCTGTTGGGATGAAGAACTAGAAAACTAGCTTGGGGTATGGGCTATTGGATTTCTTTGCTTCCTTTTCAGATATACTAACTCATTTCCAAAAGTCTGAAGTAAACTCTCAATCTTTTGTTGGTTGTCTTTAATACTTTGCAACAACTAATGGTATATTTGATTGGATGTTAGGAAAGTAAGAAATTGGTGGCCTAGGAGCTATCTTGCCTGCTTGTATGAGGCTATTCTCCACTCTAATTGCAATCTCAAAATATTAAGGTAAAGAATTTCCCCCCACGGAATGGATCATCACTGAAATATCACTATTCAGGCTTTTAAGAAAATACAAAAATGCATATTCAGTAGAAGGTCTTACCATGTCTAGGATCCTATTCCAAGTCTTCTGAAATTTAAGATTGAAATCATTCATATCTTCTTGTGGAGTACTTTTGATAGTAGTAAGTTTTTCCACCAACGAAAGATTGTCAGATTTATCTTCAACAAACTTAGATAATCCCTCACCTAGTGCATCCCAAGTAGCAATGGATCCAACCCAGAGAGTCCAGAACCATTCCAATGCTTTTCCCATCAATGATGCATCTAGTAGCTTCAAAGCCACATCCTCCTCCATGATGTGATGGACATTGCAAAGAGAAGCAATATCTCTGATGTGCTCAATGGTTATTGTTTGTCCTTCTCTCATGAATGATGGCAATCCCTTTAATGCTGCCAATTGTATGTTGTTGTGATTTACAATCCTTAAAGGGATTCCTCGATCAAATGGAACAAAACACAATCTTCTAGCCATTGTTGGTGCTACTGCAGCAATATCTGCAACTTCAAGTAGTTCCTCTCCTGATGATGGCTCAAGAACAACTTGAAATTGAAGTGCTGGAGGACTTTCTAAAGATTCTTGATTAGAATTTGGTAAATCATGATACTAAGTGGGAGGAGTTGAAATTATCTTAGATCTTCTTTTCCTTGGACTTCCTGGCTTCCTACCCCTTGCTATAGGCTGAAAGGAGAGCTCGTTTGGACCTCTAGGCTCTCTCTATAAAGTTCTTCCTTTCCTGATACATGATAAATGTAAATACTCAAAGTCTTTTCTACTCCTTGTTTAGATTTGGTTCATGTATCACAAAGAGTCCCACCGGGCATGCCAAAAACTGTTGAGGTTTAGAATTACCACCCCAACTTAGGCATTGGGGCTTTGACATCACTCTATCCTAACAATGGAAACCTTCTCTAGCTGTGGGTGGACTATGATTAAGAAGGAGTCTCCAGATTCTAGGCCGATTCCTGTTTGATATGGGATATCACCTCCCGATTGGTAACTTAATGGGGAAAAGGGGATAAGGAAGCTTTTGAAAACAAGAATGAAATTAAAAGTGGGGTGATACACCAAAATTGTGGTCAAACTTTATTTTCGACAATAATGTAGAAAACCCTAGCTTATCTGTTTAAACTTTATACTTTAGATCTCTGATCAACATATAGGCTAACAAATCTTACTACTAGGGTTGAACCACGAATAGCTTGACTAATCAGAAAAACATAGAAATTTCTTACAAGGCTTTGAATTGTTGATTACCTATGGAAGGAATATAAAACTTGCTTCTTTTTTATGCTAATTTAATAAAACACTTGTAAGAAAAGATGAAACAGGATGTGAAAAACCAAACTCAAAAGACATATAGAGAAAATAGATTATCTTCTTTATTACCCTCCAAAATTCTAATAAAATAGGTTACAAGAATGGTCTCCACAACATCTAGGAACAAGAAGTTCACTATATGCCCTATCTCCAGAATCTGCAATCCAATGGACACAAAATGCATCAAAAAGGTTATAGGAACTAGGTAGTTCACTAAAAGCTCTCCTTTCTAAAATCTTGAACCCCTAAACATGAAGCAAAGGATCCACTATATAGCCCACATGGCTCAATTTTTGAAAAACATCTCCCTCCAAAAGTCCTCCAAAATAGCAAACTACTTAAACTATAAGGCTTAATAAGAGCCCTAAATCAAGCCCTAAATTTAAGCCCCCAAAAATGGCCCCCTAAAGTCGATAAATAAAGATACATCTTTTATATACTCCTCCAACCTTATTACAAAATTGCCTAACCCTAAATGCAAAGAAAACCTAACTCCACTAATCAGCTTGACACCATGGCATGAGATAACCCTAACTTTACATCAACCTGACCACAGTATAGTCAAGTTGATGTAACTCAAGCTCAATGCTTCGACAACAACTCATAGCTATCATAAAAAAATCACCGAAAAGATGGAATGCTATCTTTGTGGCATGAAGGTATTGTCGTGGCACTGTGTAGGGAATGTCGAGGCACTATGAACTAACATAGCATTAACTCTATTTGTCAATGCACTTCAAAGACGAGTAAAACACATTGCATAGTGTTTGTTGATTTCATTTTTTACTTAGGGTTTTCTCCTCTGTGGCGCCTCCATGCTTGTTTAAACTAGAGCTGGGAAGCTATAATCGATGGTGCTGAATCTACTTTTGGAGTATGTGAAAAATCTTGGGCTTCTCAGGCTCTGTGGGAAACCGTGGGTTTGAACTTGCTCTGCCATAACATATGGTGCATTTTGTGCATTTCTCTGGAGTCTAAGGCTTGTTTGGTTGAACTTGGAGTTCAAGTGCTCAGGCTCTGTCGACTATGAGTTATGACCCGTGCCTCCAATGTGTAAAACACATGTAGAGGTAACTTTCAGAGCTCGGGCTCTGTCATTTTAGAAGCCATAACAGATGGCGCTAGCCTTACTTCGAACTGGGACTTCAAGTTGGTAGTTTTTTACACAACCACTATTAGATTAGAATGAATCTAATATGTGGTTGAGAGGTGTAGAGGGATCCATGAAACTTGGACTCAAAAATATGCATCTCAACGAGAGCTTCAGGCTCATTCCTAGTCTATGGTGAAATTACACTTGCAGAGGTCGCGGTTTTCTCTACTGAAACACACAGAGGTTGGGCTCCATATCTTCTAATGTTAACCCATGACACTTGGCTTCTAATCTGCATCTCAAACTCAGCCTTCTTGTATTTTCTTCTTGAGATAAGTTACATCTTTGTCAAATTTTCTTTCTCTGCATTTTTAAATGGCACAAGAACATGATATAGTGTTACAATAACTCCCTTTTTGCAATCTTTTAAAAGATACACACCCTTGGCGGCGACTTAGGGTTTTAAAATATTGATTCTCTATTTGTTGAAGTTGTTGTTGTTTATTCTGAAACTCCAGTATGTGTTTTCATCACTTCTTTTGTAACCCTAAGCATACTCAGAGTTACCTTCTATTGCTTATCTTGCTGTCGTGCTCTTTATAGTTTCTTTAAACTGTATTGCATCAATGTTAACAAAAAAAACCCATATTGCTATTTTGGTGAATCTGCGAGTGATATTTGAATATGTGCTGGTTTTTTATGAACTCGGGTTTTGCTTGCATGGTTGTCTTGCTCACATGTATGTGCACTTAATGTTCTTCAAACACGACGATATTGTCATGATCACAAAACATGTTCATCTCTCTGTCGAGACCAAACTCCACCTTTATTGCTCTATCTGAATATATACGTATAAATTTTTCCTCTAGCATGTTTATAAACCACATTTAGCTTCACTGGTGAAACTGTGAGAATACCTTATAAAAATGAGAACATGACATGTTCAGAACACCGTGAAAGTGTTGTTCCTTTTAGTTTAAAAACACACTGTTATTTTTATCAGCATATAAGATACCACCCATGGGGTTCGAGCATGGGATTGTGACTGCCATGGGCAATACTCATAATAGGAACCCTAAAAACATGTATACTCTATTAGCATGACTATATACCCTGCATTGTATGCATGATGAACATTATACTAGAATAAGATGTATCTGTCTAAATACCCTACATAAAGACATTTCTTGAAATTTTTGGCATTAAGGGCATGAATACAATATTCTTTTGAAGTCATGAACCATTACAGTATTATTTGAATTTTTCAGTTGATGAGCATACATTGTTTTTCTCATAATGTAGTTGTTTTCTATGAATATTTACTCCCTAAAAGCATACAAACATATTGTTGCTTCAATTCTTGCTCATTGATTTTCACTTGCAGCTCATATGCATTTTGTCAATTATATTACATATCTCTATCTCTTTGCAAATCTTACTATTCTATAAGCATAAACATCAATATTTCATAACATATAAATGATAACAATACTAGGCATGTATCTTCTAACATTGATTTTTTCAAAAAGTTCACTATTGTGCCTTTTCTGCATTTGTATACTCGCTGTAACAACATTACTTCCATTTCTCATTTGCATAGTGAACCTCTCATCCTTCCACTTCTGCATATTTTAGTTCATTAAGAACCCTTCCTCGCTCATGTGTCTCTTGCACCATCATGGATCCTTTTTTGCATCTGCATCTTCTCCTTCTTTATAAATGTAAAATGTAACCTCCTGAGATGTGAACAATCTTTCTTACATGTAATGGCTTATGTGAAGTTTGAGCATGGGCTCGTGACACTCACTGTATTTCTTTTGTTATCTGCAATTCAGTCACATGTTCACCTATTGTACACATACCATCAATCAATCTGTTAGGTCAGCAGATAAAATAAATCAATCAGTAATTGTGTGTGAGTGTCATTTAGGATGGCATTCATTCATGAATATTGATTGATTTGTTTCTATTTGTTGAACTAGCAGGTTGACCTAATTCTAAAAAAGGTTTCTCAGATAGAAATACTAAGTCCCTTACATTTAGATGTCTGGTTTTGAAAATGAGAAGAACATACATCAAAGTGACCATAAATAGCAAAAGGTTTCATGTTTAGAAGAAGTCCCTTTAATACTATGTTTCAAATATTTGGAGACCTGACAGACAACAAAAAAACATTCAACCAACCACAAGGAAATGCATGGGACCCCTACTCCATACTTCTATCATGCTTTCTATTTTGCAAATGTCCTCTTTTACTTGACATGAAATGTGAAATATGAAATGACACTTGTATATTACATTCAGTTTGAATGCACAATTTAATTGATCAGTTATAAGTTTTTTTTTTAAATTCTTGAATGTGATCAATATTCAAAGTACAATGATGTTATTTGATAATGAATGTAATAATGAAGTGTTAATTAATAATATCTGAAAGATAGCATTAATTATACTCTTCTAAAGATGCAATTTTTTCCTATTTGTGGTTGTTTTGTTGTATGTTGTAATTTAGGGTAACAATTTTGGTGACTTCTGTTGGATGTCTGCCTGCTAGACATGACCATCTAGACCTTATCCTAGGGCCAGAGAGTTAGGAAACCTAGAACCATTGATGCAACCCTTTATTGAAATAAAAATGCATCTAATCTAGACTCATGCAACCTAAAGACCTAGTGCTTGGAAAACACTAATTGAAATGACACCTAAACTAAACCTAACCCTCAAAGAAAAGCTTGAGGTGAATTCCATTAACTAGAACTTGCAGAACTTCCCCATCAGTTGTGGACAACTGATAAGCATTATTTTACTTAACAAAAGGGCCTGACAAAAAATGGTCAAATTTATAATGCTGCCCTAGCCTGCTCTTCAATACATCCCAATTGAGTACCAAATCACCTTCCTTGAAATCCCTGGATGTAGCTCTCTTATTAAAAGACCTCTTGGTCTATTCTTACTTTAATTCCATAGTATTTAATGCCTTATTCCTTTCTTCCTCTAGTTGCAGCAATTCAACATATCTTTGTTTAAGAGGATCTTCCTCTTCAAATAATAACATTTGATCAACAAGCTGTAAAGATAGAAACTCTATTGAAATAGGCAATTTGGCCTCTTTACCATAAACCAGGACATAAGTTGAGTTCCCAATAACCTGTTTAGGTGTTATTCTATCCAGCGATAAGGCTACCTTCATTTTAGAGTGCCAATCCCTCTTTTTGCCCTATAGAGTCTTTTTGATGATCCTAATCAAGTTCTTATTTGTAGACTCTGCAAGACCATTACCCTGGGGCTAATAATTAGAAGAGGCATTTAAGTAAATGCCATTCTTGATAGCCCACTCTATTATAGCTGGTCCAACAAAAGCTAGAGCATTATCTGAGATTATTGACTGAGGAACCCCAAACCTTGTTACAATGTCCTCATAGAACCTTAAAAAAATAGTTCCAGAAGATTCCTTTAGTGCAATAGCCTCATTCCATCTGGTAAAATAATCTATGGTAGTCAAGATCCACTTATCTCTTGGACTAGAATTAGGATTTATTGACCTATAAAGTCCACTCCCCATTTATTTAATGGTTGATCCATAATGATTGGCTTTAATGGAAATGCTGCCAACCTTCATTTTCCTGCAAACATAGCACACTTTTGGCATTTTATTTCCCATGAATGGGTATCTTTGAATAAATCTGGCCAATAATAGCCAGCTCTTATAATTTTCTAGGCAATTGTTTTAGGGCTGAAATGCCCTCCACAAGATCCATCATGAAATTTAGATAAGATCCTATTCTGATTCACATAGTCTATGCATTTGAGAAGCATACCAGAAAAATCCTTCCTATAAATAATATTATCAATTATAACATAAGAAATAGATTGCAATCTAAAGTACCTTCTTTTGGCTTTATCAAGATTTATTGGACATTGACCAATTTGGAGAAATTTGGTCTGATAACCAGGATACTGAATCATTTATTAGTACAGAATTACCTTGGGGTAAGGTATCCTCTTGAGTGGTTTCAAGTTTATCTTCTCCTTTTGTCATCTGAGCACATAAACCCTTGCCTCTGACCAGCTTGGTCACATGGATTTGCACATCATATTCCATAACCCTTGTTATCCATCCAGCCCTTTTTTCACTGACATCTTTGTTCAATAAAAACTCTTTAATGTTAGTGTGTGCAACCATTAGATGTATCCTATTCCTATCAACCAAATGCTTAAAATTTTTCAAGGCTTTTATAAAAGCTACCAATTTTTTTTCTACAAAGCGGCATCTTCTCTCATAATCATCCATACCTTTGTTGAAAAATGCAACTGGTTTCTCTTGTCCATCCTCATTCTTTTGAACCAATAATGCTGAAACAGTATCAATACCACCATAAGCATACAAAACAAAATCCTTAGAGAAATCAGGATTAGTTAAAGTTGGGGCTGAAGATAAAGCTTGCTTGATTTGTTCAAAATTCCTCTTTCCTTCAGCAGTCCAGCTGAAGGGTACATCCTTTTTTAACATAGCAATCAAAGGTTTTAATAAATCTACAATATTAAGAATAAAGTGTCTAACAAAATTTATCCTTCCAATGAAACTCTACAGTCCTTTCTTGTGTTTTTACAATAATAGTTCCAAAATTGCATAAATCCTCTTAGGCTCAATAGTAGTACCTTCTTTGGACACTTGGTAGCCTAACAAATTTCCTTCATGCACTGCAAAAATAGACTTTATTGGATTAAGAGATATTCCAAACTCTCTACATCTCTGCAATATCTATCTCAAATGATCTATGTGCTGGTTTACAATCTTGTTGTAGATTGTAACATCATCTAGGTATACCATGACAAACTTATACATTAAATTCTTGAAAGCCATGTCCATTGCTTTCTGAAAAAGTGGCCCCTGCATTTGACAACCCAAATGGCATTCTCCTATAAGCCATAGTACCCCATTTAGTTGTAAAGGTTGTTTTAAACTTATCAGATTCTTTAACTAAAATTTGGTTATAACCAGAATATCCATCTAGGAGTGAGAATCTCTCAGAACTTGAAACATATTGAAGGATTTGTTCCATAGAAGGAAGAGGATGCCTATCTTTCAGAGATGCCCTATTAAGGTCTCTAAAGTCTACACAAAGTTTTATCTCTCCACTTTTCTTCCTTACTAGAACTAATTTTGAAACCTAGGATGTATGCTTAATTGGGAATATTATACCACCATCTAGGAGTTTTCTTAGTTCTTTCAGCATTAAAGGCTCTAATTTGGGGTTTATGGGCCTTTGCCTTTGCCTGATCGATCTAGGATTCGGCTCTAATTCTATGGTGTGTTGGGTCAGTTGAGGATCAAATCCTTTAAAATTAGAATAATCCTATGCAAAAACATCACTATATTCTTTGAAAAGATCAATAAAAAATTCTTTTTCTTCAAGAGAATTTATTTTTCCAACCTTTAGATACTTGTCTCTGAAAATCTCCACTTTTTCATAATGATCTTCTTTAATCAACAGGCTGGTGTTATTCTTTTTGTGCTAATCATCAGAATTAAAAACAAATTCTAGGCTGATCAATCCCTTTGGAAGCTTATTAGTCTTTAGCTGAATGACTTGATTTTCCATTTGCTGATGATGTCTGTCATTTTTGGAGCCTAAGAAGCCATCAGTTTCTATCATAAAACTTAAGATATGTTCATTAGTATTGAAAACTTGCCAATTTATATCATTATCTGGGATAGATGGTCTCACAACAATTTTGACATGTGACTGATCTGAGATCTATCCTTTATTTTTAGTAATTGAAACATTTGCACCAATACTAGCCAACCTATCAACATGCATATTTTCTTTTTAGGAATGGAAATAAGGTTAAATGCATCAAAATTATCCAAAATATCAGAAACCCTAGATTTATACAGCTTCAAAAGATCATTTTTAACAACATTGATACCTCTCACCTGCTTTACTATCAACTCATTATCCCCAAATTCCCTTAAGCACTTAATTCCTCTTTTCCTTGCCCATTCTAATCCCTAGATCAGACTCCCATATTCAGCCACATTGTTAGAACATGAAAAATATAACTTGTATGCAGCATAAAATCTATTACCATCAGGTGAAACTAACACAATCCCTAAACCAATACCATCTTTATTCCTTGATCCATAAAAATACAAATCCCATAACTGATTAGATAAATCATATTCAAATTTTGGATCTTTGATCAAATTAGGCACAACTGCATCAGACTCTAAAATCATGTAATTACCAAAACCAACATCAAACACATCATCATCTTGATCCATTCAGGTTACCCATTCATCCAGAACAATATCGGGGTATTCCTCATTCTGTGTGTTATAAGCTGAGGTATCATTGATCTCATCTAGATCCATAATTACACAACTTGCATTTATGGTGCTAGGATTATAAGGCTCAATGGATCCATATTTTTTTTGCAAAAGGATATAGTTCCTCAGGTAGTCCACTGACCACTTGTTCACAATCTTTGTCTAACCATCTATTTGTGGGTGGTATATCATAGTTGGTGACAACTCTATACCTACCAAATGAAAAAATTCAATCTATAACTTTCTAAGGAAATAACTATCTCTATCACTGACTATATTCCATGGAAGGCCATACAAGTGGAACACATCTCGAAAGAATAACTCTACCACTTGAATTTCCTGAAAATCCATTGGAATGGCAAATAAATGAGCATATTCAGTCAACTAATCTACCACATCACTAATAAAATTTGCACTCTATACCTCAGGAATTATAGTGATGAAATCCATGAAGATACTCTCCAATTTCTAATCAGGATTCAACAAAGGCTAGAGTAACCCAGATGGAAAAGTATGACGAGATTTATTTTTTTTACAAGTGGCACACTCCTTGACATACTCTAGCACATAATCTTGTAACCTCTCTTGAGGTATTCCTGCTAAGGGTGAATCATGAATCTCCCTCAAGATCCTCTCCATCTTTGATTTTGGAACAAAGTAGATCTTATCCTTATATTATATGACATCATCCACCACCTTTTACCTATCATCTTCAATATTGACAAGAAAAAGTGTTCTTGGAGTACTAAAATAACACGTGAGTCTTCCAATCAGCTAAAATCTTTAACTATGAACATATAATGGGTCTCTGAGATAATGCATCGACCACAACATTCTTCTTCCCCTTCACAAACTCAATGTTAAAATCATATGTCTATATTTTTCTAACCCATTTCTATTTCCAAGAAATGTTTCAAACTATTTTGGTTAGTCCTCACCAAAAATATTGCTCCAACAAGGTACTATCAAAATTTGGCCAATGTGTGCATAATGGCAAGTATCTTCTTATCATAGATCGAGTATAATCACTTAGCTCCTTAGAGATTCCAACTCTCAAAATAAATGGGATGATGGTACTATCAGGAATGTACCAATGCCTTCACCCGACTTTTCACACTCAAGAACAAAGGGTCTAGCAAAGTCTTATAATGCCAAAACTAGAAATGTACTTGTAACTTCCTTCAGCCTATCGAAAGCTCCTTGTGTCTTTATGTGCTAATGAAATGATCCCTTCTTCGTGAGATCTCTTAGTGGTGCCCATAGCTGTGAAAAACATTTCAAAAACCTCTTATAGTAACTACACAATCCAAAGAATCCATGCATATCTATGATTTTCCTAGGTGTGGTCTAATCAAGCATTGCTTGAACCTTCTCTTGATGTATCTGAACTGTTCAGGCATTGATAACATGTCCGAGGTATAATATCTCAGTCATCCCAAACTCACACTTGGTCCTTTTCTCACATAACAACGATGACTCCATGATTCCTAATACCTCATTCAAATTCTTGAGATGCTCCTCCTAGGTCTTGTTGTAAATAAATATTTCCTCAAATAATACCAACCAAAATTTACACAACTGCTTGTTTAAGAAGTGCTTGAAGCAAGACTAGAAAGTGGCTAGAGCATTGGTCAATTTAACTAGCATCACAAAGAACTTGTAGTGGAAGTGGAGTGTTTTCTTCTCGTGCCTAGATCCCTCATGTAGATCTAATAATACCTATACCTTTTAACTTTATCTGTGCCAACCTTACTCTAAAAGGATCTTAAATATCTTCTAACTCAAAGTGATCTTCTAACTCATTGATCCAATTAATCAAGTCTTCAGGATTCAAACTACCTGAGTAATTAGATTCTTCAAACCTATAACCAACACCAAGCCTTTCTATATGTCTCACAAACTGATCATATCCATCACTCCTAATCGATCTAGCAAAATATCCAACTCTAAATCCTTCTGTAACTTCCTTGAAAGCATCATCAAATCCAGAATTCCAGTGCAATCCAACAATAGCAGTCTTGATCTCTTCCATGACCTCATTCCTCAAACCGGTCATCTCTAGCCAGATCTCAGCTCTGAGATCTTCCTTCATCTGCTCCATCAACCTAGAATTCATTCTTAGTGGTATCCTTCCATATATTAGGTGTAACTGCCTCAAGTCAGAGATCTGATTCACCAAAGATGATACCCTAAGGTAACCCTTGCAAACCCTAGTTCTTTAAGAACAACACAAAAAAGCAACAGATCCTCCTATCAGCCACCTTGTGCAACTCCTTTGCTAATGGAAGTCAGATCCAACCTCTGCCATCTCACAATAACGCCACAAGAATACCACAAGTCTAGAATTCAAATCAGTAGCCACCACAATAAGATCAAACCATGCTGTGATATCATCTGATGCAGTCAAGCATAGAGAATCCCCAAAGGAGATGTCAAATCCTTGTAGCAGTTATCAACACAACAGAAAATAGAAAGATATAATCAATAACAACATGATTTGCATCCAAACAATAAGTTTTATTAATTATAATTTCTTTTATATGTTGAGCTGTAAGGCCTTCTCAGTTTAGGCCAAGTACAAAGAAAACCTAACAAAAAAACCCAACTCATACCTATTCTAGATCTTTAGAAGTCTTAGAGCTATCTTCTAGTAGCTTCTCTTCTATTCAGCCCCTCTCCAGACTTCTTCCTCCTTCCCAAATGAGCGAAAACCCTAAATTTATACAAAACTGCCAATAGGTCTGCCTCAACCAAATTTACATATCCCAAGAAATGTTTTAGACCCAGTCAGCGTTAACCCAAATTAAATACAACATTTAATTATTTCTCAAGGACCTATCTAATAAATCAAGTGCGTCATGCAATGATCCACATAGGAAATTATGCCAATCATCACCAATGATCAGAACAACGATCGCAACCTTGATTTTAAACCAGTTAACTCCAAGAGCCAGTATCATGAAGAACAACAACAATTGATAGAGAAAATAGTAGGATCTCAATAACTACTCCATTAAAATAATAATATCATAGAAATAGCATCTATGAACAATAAGGAACAAACCCTTTTCACCACTCCTACCCAACACCTCTATTGATTGATCACTCACCAAATCTCAGAAAACCGCATAGAACCAGAAACTCCTTCATACATCCAGTCACAGAATCCAACATAACTCGAGTACGGTAACTCCAAATGAGTTTCTATCATAGGAAAATATTCCTAATGACCCCATGAACAACATATCATGACCGCACCTTCTAAGGATCCACAAAACTTTACCAAGGCAACAATTACCCAAGATGTGACCCATAATAGAAACAAACACGAAAACTAACAACAAGATTCCACTAGAACACTGATTGTTTTTTTTGATGATGCAAGATTACCAAATTCCCAAGATGCTCCTACATCAAGTTCTCAGTATTTGCAACCTAAAAATTTGTTGTCTCCAAGAATGTTTGAATACCCTTGAAAATATCTTTGAAGGAGGGCTCTCTTTTATTATGATTCCTAAACGACAAAATGGTAAAGGAGTCATTACCCATTTATTGCTCAAATGTTTCCGCTCACTGCTAACTACCAATATTCAATGCGACCCATAAAATACAAGGGAGAGGTCTACTTCACCCGGGCTAAGCAGGGCTTTCTCATGCAGAGATGACCTTCCCACGGGCTTGTAGAGGAAAACTTCAAGTTGTAGAACAAATTATTCCTCTTAATTAAAATTCTTAAATCCAATTAGGTTAATTTTGCTAAGGGGTAACATTAATTAATTGAATAAAACATAATTATTTAATTAAAAAATGTAACTAGGATAACTAAATTCAATTAATGTAATTAATAAATTTAGGTGCCTATAGTAATTAGGGAGACATTCCTACTTATGAATAGAAAAAGTGTCAAATAGAAAGTCAGACTATCATAGTTGTTTGCTAGTGTCACCATGCCTTATACATTGATAATTGTATATTGTGAATAATTTATTGTGTTTCCACAATGTTTGTGAGTATAACCTATGTCATATCTTTAAAAAAATGGTTTTTGGGGTAGTGCCTTGAATGAAATCTTAGGGCATTATAATGAGAGAAATATTTGTTCACTAGCATGATATATAGGCTTTCATGTGACAATTTATCATGTTAAACAATTATTTCCAAGATCATTTCCACCTACAAAATACTCAAGTTAGTGGTAACTACTTTGGAATGAATATGAACTAATCTCTTGAACTAACACTTACCCTCTCCATATTTGAAATACATCTCACAAAATTTTAATCTTTCAAATTATAAAATTTTCAAGTTTTTCCAAATTTTTACTAGTAATCTATTATATTATTTTATAATTATGATTCTCATTTGAACGCGCCAACATTTTACAACACTTTCATTAAGGTAACAAGTATATTATAAAACTAACATTATCTCCCTTGGCTTCTCTAAGAAAACTGAGATGACTTTGTTCTTTCTATTTTATACTCTTTCCTTTTTATTTTCTTTCCTAGATTTTGTTGAATCAATTTGTGTAATTCACACCTTAGGATTTTTACTTACTTTCCATCGAACACATCTACACACACCAGTTGGAAATCCTTATAGACTTGAGAGTGATATTTATATAATTTATCACTAATTTTACCTTCCCAAACATACAAGATAAAAACATACATTTTCTATATTATTCTCTACTCATTGAGATCAAAAGACCAAAATAGGAGCTTGACCATTCGTGAAAAGCTCCCAAACATTTCCTCACTTTCTTAATATAGGTTTCATTTATATTTCTACTTCACATGGAATTTGTATTATCCTTTCCCTCTTTTCTTATCTTTTTTATTTTAACTGAATCCATAGTTTAAACTAGGTTCTAACTCGTCTCCTACCAACTAGATTTGTTTTCATGACTCTTTCTTGTTTTTATATTAATCAACAAAAAAACTAGGGTGTTGACTCTTATAAGAACACTGCCTGAGGGCATACATACACAACACACTAACAATAGATAAAGTATTTTCTTGTTTTATGTTTAGCTAGGTGTGGGTTTCAAGATTTAAAGTGAGTTTACCAATACCCAACATAGCTATGAACCGTCGAGGCCACAAATGGGGGACCTCATCCCCAATGGGATTTGAGCCTTGATGGAAAGAACAACAACACAACAACTTAACCATCACAACATGCCAACATTGGCAATTTTGTTTTGATATTAGTTAGTAGTAAATTAGCTAAATAATTCTAATTCAACCAAATATGTATTTCTAGCTTAAAAAATTTATAATATAGTCTTTTTTCTTTTTGTCTCTTTTGTGTTAAAATAATAACAAAGACACTCTAGACACCACATTCAAATCATAACCTACCTTTATCCTAAAGTAGAGTATGGAAATCACTTAATTGACATAACAAATAATTTTTCTAAATTAAACATTTTTTGTACACTAAATGTTTCTATATTTTTGCTCATATTAATCATCTTGTTATGAATTGTTTCCATTTTGTAGAATTTTTTTGACATTATTATTGATTTTTATACAATATTCACTTAGCCTTGATTTAGTATGTCTCAAGAACATGCACTATGTGAAGTGAAAAATAAGAAGATTTAAAGACCTATATCTATTTTTTTTGTGTATACTTGAATGTAATGATTCATTATTGTGTTTTATTTAACATGCTTATTAACTATTGGCCAGGATAGTAGGGTAAAATGTAGCAATGCAAACTACATACTTTATAATATCTACACTACAAATTTACACCTCTCTTATAATTACCATTGTATTTGAAATATTTTAGCCTCTTGCGCATCTTATCACAATCGTCTCTTCATCTCCTTGTTGACTTAATTGCATGTACACACCATTTGTGGTAGACTTATTCTTAATATTCACTTGTATAATAGTTGTTATTGTAAACACCACTTGCACTAGGTAGGGCACTTAAGTTTGTACATATTCTGAGAAAAAAAAACCCAAGAAATGGCATGGTAAACGAAAGGTGTGCAAGCAAGAGGATTGGAAAATCAAAGACACGAAAGCCTGCAAAAAAAATGGAATGAACCTAACGGAGAAGAAGTGTGAAATAGACATGGCGGATATATTAGACAGAGAAATCCTATCCTACCAGCAGATGGCTATAACCGGTCAGTTTATGGGGAGAAAGTTAAGCCACACAAAAATCAGAACATGGATCAAATCAAATTGGAGGAAAGCCTCAGGAGTCTATTTTATGGCCAAACAAATATTTTTTGTGGAATTTGCAAATGAAGAAGACCGGGATGAAATTGTGAATAACAGTCCTTGGTTGACAATGGAACATCATGTTTTTGTTCAGAAATAGACACCAAATTTTGATCTGACAGCTACGTGGCCTAAGGAAAAACTATTATGGTTGTAGTCATACAATCTCTCGTTCGAATTTTGGAATGAGGATGAAATTCAGAGGCTTGGGAATCATCTAGGGCAAACCCTAGAGATCGACATGGGAAATGATGGCTTAATAACATATGTCAGGTTAATAATCCTTGCAATTCAAAATCTTCCCGATACCATACAATTGACTACCCTGGCAGGAACTTATGGATTCAGAAAATAGAAACAGAAGGGGAAAAATTCTAATGTGTAAAATGAAAAAGAAAACACATGTAGGGCCCTTGACAGGATGGTATGGAACGGAAAAATGTTCAAATATTTGAACCAGTTCATCAATCGGAGGAAGACAAAGAGACAAAAATTGTTCCTATGCGATCTCCCTCTAAGATGGACACAATTGGTGAGCATGAAACATTGATGCAATATCCTCCAAAGATGGACATCATTGGCACACAAAAGGCAATAAACAGTGTGGAACCAGAAAAGAGTGAAGCATTTCCAGAGTCAAATATGCAAGCAAATTCTCAGATTCCAGAAGATGCAATTGATAAATTTGATGCGGTAGATCAAAGAACTATTAGCAAAACTGTGGCCTTATCCCAGAAGACATCAATAACGAGAAATAGAACTGACAGAAAGACTAACAACAAAAAGAGAACAGAGGATGGACTACTTTCAAACCAACCATCTATCAAAACTTACATGACTCGTTCCAAGAGAGGAATGAGAGTCCTCAGATGGAATGTTATGGGCATTTGTGTTCCTAACAGAAGGTACACGATAAAGTGCCAAATCAACAATAAGATGATCGATATTGAGTAAGGGAGAAACAAAAAATAATAAAAAAAAATTTAAAAAACAAAATAAAAAAAATTAAACAATGTATTGGATGAACTGGATTTGCCTCTAATGTCATTGGTGCATCAAGAGGCCTATATATTATGGGAAAAATTCAAAAGGTGTCAATTCAACGTTCTTTGCATTAGGGGGAATTTCACGATTTTTCATTGCTCTAGGAATCCAAATACGATAGTAGTTCAAGAACATGTTTGAAAATGTAGCTATTAAAATATTAATATTAGATTTGAGTTTATCTTCAAGTTCCAAAATTGTATCATTAAATATATGTCGTGAAAGGTTATCTGTAAGATATGACGCTGGTGGGGGACCGCCAATGGCGTGGAATGTTATCTCTAAGAAAAGAAAGTGGGGTTAGCGTGGAAGAAACGAGGGAGGCAAAAACAAAATACTTCGGCGAAGGTGATATTGAAAAACCCAAAATAAAGCGGGAGGCAAAAACAAGATACGAGTCACTATCTTTTGCTTCTTCATCAATGATATTGATTTGCTTTACTATTAAATTACTCGCGGGCATCTGTTTCAATACCCACTTAAAAATACTATTAAATCACTCGCCCGCATCTGTTTCATTTTTCTTCGGTCACAAAATGTTGACCATTTTAAAAATGAAAATAAAAAGCCCACAACGTGCAGCACAGACCAATCAGAAAAAATAGACAAATTGTCTCGGGAATAGTTTCAACTACATCAGAATAAGCATTAGTTAATGTTAGAATAATTTAATTATCTGTTTGTGGCATTTTTTGAATTTTCGAATTAGAAAACTAATTCTCATTTTGGAACCAAAGCTTGCATTAGTTAATTCTAAAAAAAACCTGGAATTCATTTCTTATTCGAGAATAAGCTATTTATGAATTCAAATTTATTTATTTTAATTAATTTAAAAAAAAAAAAAAAATTTAATTTTTTTTAAATTTTTTTTTTTAATGTGGGTATGTATATATATACATACATGTGTATGTGTGTATATGTGTATGTGTATATGTGTACACAAGTTAAAAATACATATTGTTCAAATTAATTAAAAAAATAAAAAATAATACTTATTCCAATTCTACAATATGGGATCCAAACGCAGAATAGCTTATTCTAGCTTTCATTTTTAGGACAAAAACATTAATCCCTGAAATAATTTTATTAATACCTAAAAACAAATGCTTCTTACGTCCAATCAAAATGGTACATTTGTCCAATCAAAAGAAGCCCACTGATGAGCTGATTGAGCCAAACCATTCACAAATTTGAAGGATCTTTTTATTTATTCAGTGGAAGATCTTACAGCTTACACAGAGAAAAGCAACATGACTGGTAAGAAACACAGATAGTGGGCTATGAAAGCTGAGCATTAGGCAGCCCACCGAAATGAAGATCTTACAAGTGCACACATATTTATTCAAGCCAATCATTGTCACACCCAAATCATTAAAAACACAAACTGGGTAAATACTAATTACTAAAAGCATTAAAAGCATTTGGCAAAAACACCCACACATGATACTCAATTAAACACTACTCCAGAGTTCCAAACGAGAACATCTACACTGAATAAACATTTACCCTTAATAATAAATATTCTGTTTCCCAGCTCCAGATGCAAATATAGTTATAAGATAATACTCATCTTTATAAGAAGGGACGAGCCTCCCTATCTTTCCTTGCTGTTGAAGATAGCTTCACAACATCCTTGTACATATTAAACACAGTGTCTAGATGTTTGAAGCGTTTAGCAGCATACAAGGTTCCCGCATAGGTAAAAAACTGTTGTTCCTGTGGCGGCCCATATGCATAATACCTATTCCAGATCTGCCCGTACTCATAGTCTCTTGAGATGGTCAGCAAATCACCCCAATGTTTTTCTATGACCCCTTCCCTGTACGGGAGGTCTGAAAATCCCACTGCATCTAGCAAGACATGGAGATGGGCTCTGAGGAACATTTTTCATTCATGGTGCCCATCAACTCTTTCATGGTGCCAAGGATGATTGAATAAGTGTCGTCCTGACAAAAATTTCCAATTCTCGTGTGTGTTTGTCCCCGTCCTACTGGACTGCGCCAGCCACACGTACCATTCTTCTGTTCTCAGTTTCTTATACAAATCTTCTATCGACTCGCTGTAACCCTTCACTAATCCATACCTTTCTCTCAGGTCGGATTCCTCAACAAATTTGACTAGCGCTTCCCTTGCCTGCCCTGGCTGCAGTTCCCCACTTTCTGCTAGTTGCTTATTCAACAACTCCACTCCCATTTCTGCGACCATTTTTGCTATCTCAGCTAGGGCAGCCGCCATTCTTGTTCTGCTTCAACTTACAATCTCACGCCTCCAAAGGAACTTATAATCTCTCCAAAGGATTTGCACCTCACACAACTTATAATCTCTCTGTCCGCTCACAAACCATGGAATCTGCGTGTGACTCACGAGTAAGAAAATTGGATGTGACATTAGCACGTGAATCATGCATTATCATGTGTATCGTGCATATTTTTTATTTTTTATTTTTATGAATAGAGGTCTTTGCTATTAATAGGCATAATAAAGTACAATATTCACAAAAAAAGTTCGGGGAATAAATCTCTGCAAAGTCATTCGGCATCAAACCGGAACAAAACAGCTATTCATAAAAAAAAAACATTACAAGAAAAGCCCTCAAGCTGCAAGAGCAGTAGTAGAAGAGGGCGGAGGATCTTTATCTGGCGGATTGCCCCACACATTGGGTCCAATGGTCTGGTCGGGAGGTGACCACCCGTCATGCATATTACTCAGATGTTTAAACGAAATGTTAATTTTATCTTTAAAAAAACATTTTAAACTATCTTCTTATATAATACGCAACACTCAAAATATATAATTTATTATAACGATTCTAACAATTAAAAATTAAAATAAAATGAGTATAAGATTTTTTATCACGTCAAGAAGCGTAACCTACAGTGGCATCCTTTCCCTATAGGAGGTCATCCAAAGTAACACTGTAAGAAAAAAGAATCCTTTCGAATTCCTCCGCCATCTGTGAATGTCAGCACTGTAGATATGTTACTGCCCTAAAGAATCATTGCATTCTTTATGAAGGTGGAGAGTCTTCGGTTATAATCACAGTGGAAAGGGTAAATATGAAACGTATGGGAGTGCGGGAGTCTTTCGTTACAAATGTGCCCATATATTCTTCATATTGGAATTCATATTTCTGTAGGTGAAGCAATAGAAGTTCGATGCATTTGTTATAATCTACAATGGAGATGTCTATGATTCCTCTTCATTATCTGTTTGCACTCTTCTTCAACATGCACTATTATATTTTATTTCTAGAATTATGATACATTATTCTCCAACAGGAACTACTTGACCGCAACATTTTTTTTTGCTTTTGTACATTTGAAAGACAGTTTGTCTTATAACATTGATGCACTTTCATAGTTCTGATTTTTTTGTGCCAGATTTGACATTGTAATCATCTGTTGTTGTTTCTTTGCAAGATTTGACAATGTAGTCATTTGTTGTTGTTGCATTTTAGTGATGATGGTTTCACATTAACCTTTCTTCCATGAACAACCTTCACCTGGAATTTGCGAGAGATAGTCTCTTAGATAATCACATTTATGTGCAAATAACATTGGCTAATGTTTTTCTGCAAATAAGGATAGAAAATTAGAGTTATGCATGACATTTTAGGGTTTAGCATGCTTTTTGGATGATAGGACGATTAAAATAATTTTTTTCTTTGTTCTATTATTATGGTTACACATACCAAGGACGTAACTAATGAATGCAAAGAGATTATATATGCAGCTAAATTGTGTAAGAACAGCCCATGGAAAGCGAATTTTTTATTCTTACAGAGGCAGAATGTGGAAAATTCCTTCAATGTATTATGCAATGTCCAGAACATCCTACCTGACATCAGCTATGGAAGGCATTAATAAATCCCAAATTTCTATGATTATTGAAGGTGGTGTATTTCGAAGGACATAGAAATTTAAATCTTCAACGAATAATTCTTTTGGTCTATTTTTCATTTGGCTTAGATTTCAAATTTGACCCTCTGTGGCCTATTTTAATTATATTTTAAATAGACATCTGGAAGAGCATGTGATGTAACATGCAAAAGGCATCAACCCTATTGTTAACGCCAAGTAACAAGATTTTTTTTTTGTCAAAAAGTATTGGGTTTTTTCTGTGCATTTTGTTCGCGTATCTAGCATCTCTATGTCCTATTTAAAGCTCCAATTTTTGCTCAATTTGGGAGAACGACGCCAAAGAATTTGGTTTCAAATTTGTCAATGACATTTTCAACAATTTTGTTTTATGCAAATCTTGTAATAATTGCATGTCAATTGAGGTCATATTCTCAAATTAGTGTAGAGATTAGAAATAGACATAGTTTATATAAAAACAAGTACGTGTTGATCATTGTAGTTGCACAAAATTTGGGTTTGTTTGGAGGAAAAAGCATTTAGGTCTTATTTATAATTTTTATTTTTAGATTACATTTTCATTTTCAATAGAATATAATGAATAACTTGGTTTCTTGTTCAAAATAAGGAATTAAAATAAATGACCATTGATACCTCTCTTGACTTCCATAACTTAGAAAAAAAAATGCAAAGAAAATTGTGAGTCAATAGTTAAAATAATGAGGCCCATATAAATGAATCTAGACATTTCTTAATGTAAGTAGTTCATATTTTCTCTTCCACTCCAAATCTACAATTTTTATATCAAATAAAGAAAGTCCTCTTATATGAAAACATACAGATTAGCAAGCGGGATAGTCTTAAAAGATGAGGGGTGAAATTCAATCTAATAGATGATTCTATTTGAGTCTTCGATTTAAGGGACCAAATTATTAGGAAAAACCTATAAATAAGATTGATTGTTTCTTTATATTAATTCTTTTTAAACTTTTCTTTTACGATTTGTTAAAATAATCTTATCTAAAGATATTGATAAGTAAAATAATAAATTTTAAAATATTTATTTATTGTCTTTATATTCAATTATCAACCTATGATAATTGGCATTAAATATTTTTCTAAAGTAATCATAAACATCTTAGTTTTCCAATGAGAAATAGAGACATCTTACTTTTTCTAAGAGAATATTAGAAAAATATTTTTTTCATATATTTAAATATAAATATAGTAACAAAATTGTTAGCATTTTAAAATGTGTTATTTTAAAAGGACTTCAAAAGATTTTTTCAACAACCAATTAGAAAGGTATATAAAAAAAGTATGATGTTTCTAAAATTTTCAATTGCATCACATTTGTAATTAGGATTAGCAAGTGGGATAGTCTTAAAAGATGAGGGGTGAAATTCAATCTAATAGATATGATTCTATTTTAGTTGTTGCAATAAAGAATCTGAAAAAAGCTGAGAAAGTCTTGGATTTAAGGGACCAAATTATTAGGAAAAACCTATAAATAAGATTGATTGTTTCTTTATATTAATTCTTTTTAAACTTTGCTTTTAAGTTTTGTTAATTTTTTTTTCATATTTATAGATATTAATAAGTAAAATAAATTATTTTTAAAATATTAATTTATTGTCTTTACATTAAATTATCAACCTATGATGTTTCTATAATTTAATTATTTACAATGAATTAAAATAATATCAAAATTATCTTCTTATATTTACAAATACGAAGATAGTAATAAAATTATAAATTTGAATAATTCTATAAGAGATATCTTCTTTGAAAAAATTATAAAAAGATAATGAATAAATAGTAACAATACAGTAAAAAAGTAATTAGAAACATCTTACTTTTCTTATTGGCATTAAAGATTTTTCTAAAGTAATCATAAACGTCTTAGTTTTCCAATGAGAAATAGAAACATCTTACTTTTCCTATGAGAATATAAGAAAAGTATTTTTTTATATATTTAAATATAAATATAGTAACAAAATTGTTATCTTTTTAAAATGTGTTATTTTGAAAAGACTTTAAAAGATTTTTTCAATGACTAATTAGAACTTGAATATAAAAAATTATGATGTTTCTAAATTTTTCAATTGCATCATGTTTGTAAAATTTAAAAGTACTTAAATAAATTAAGATTATGTGAAAAAAAATTCTCATGTTTATAATAATAATAAAATTATTAGTTTTAATATTTATTTTTTAATTAACATGAATTAAAGTATTTATTAATTATTCTCTAAATATAAATTAATTCATAATCTATTATATAATTATTTCAAAATTCTTTCAAATTTAATTATGTCATAATTTTTGGAATTAATTCTTCAAAGCACAAACCTATAAGAAAGAAAGAAAAAAACAAGAGGTTTCTTTTGATATTACCCTAAACCATATTGAACCCAACTAAATTAAGACTTAACTCTAACACTAAACCAAATTGAACCCTAACCCTAAAAAATATAATTGCTACTCTAACCATAATCCTATTTAAATATTATGCCAAATTAATCTTTAGACCTAAAATCTTATTTGATAAAGAAACGTATTAAATAAATAGAAATAACAAACCTTGAAAACCAAATTAAACATTAAACTAGATTCAACCGTAGCCTTAACTCTATATCATATTACACATTAAACCAAGATGAACCCCAACCTTAAAACTCAATCAAATTTAACCTTAAAAAATTAACCCTAATTAGTGTCTTATCAAGTATCACATTTCTAATTAGTGTGTCCTCATTACATATGTTTAAACTAAATAAAACTAATTGATCATATACATTAAACCAAATTACACCCCAAAAAACAAACAAAATGAAACCCTAACACTAAACCCAAATCTAAATCTAAATTTCTCTCGTATACTTAAAAAATCATAAAACAAGTTAAACCCTAACTATTAACGTAAATGAAGATAAAATTAAATTTTAACCCTAGATCTTAAAGTCATCATCATCAAAGTGTTCTCCTCTAATGCTTAGAGTGTTTGGATTTCAAAAACCCACTCACACATTGGATGAATTTTTAGTTGTCATCATAGTAATCTATCTTAATAAATTAAAATTTAACCCTAACATTCAGCTTTATTTAACCATAACCAAAAAATGAACCCTAACCCTAACTACAATTCAACTTTCACAGGCCTCCAAAATCTATTCAAATCAAAGATTAAAAAATAGTGTCACTTCATTAATTAAACCATAAACCTAACCCTACCCGTTACATTGAACCAAATTAAACTATAACCCTAATTTTGAACCTAGCTAAACCCTAACTTATATAAAATCTAGTAAGACAACCCTTGATATATAACTCTCAACTTAACCCTAATTCTATCCCTAATTGCACTCTAATTCTAGATCCTTAAGTATAATTCAACCATAGGTCCATAGCCATAATCAAACTCTTACAATAATCAATCACCAACTATAATTAACTTCAATCCTAATAAAACTCATAAATTACCTTGTAATTGAAAGCTAACCCTAACCTAACCTTAACTCTAACTCTAATTGTGCTTCAACCATAACACTAATTGAACTATAACTGTATTCCTATTATAACAAACCATACTTTAACCCTAACTATAATCATAGTCTTAAATATAACCTTAATATCCAACCTAACGCAACCCTAAAAAATGCCTAATCTAAACCCTAACCAAACATAACCATAACCCTAACCTTAGTCCTAATCTTAATCCTAATTACTAAACCCTAATCCCAAATGGTAAACCCTAAATCCTAAATCTTAAGATAAACCATAGTCATAAATGGTAAACCCTCATCCTAAAAGCTAAACCATAATATTGAATTCTATGTACACCCTAAATGCTAAACCATGGCCCTAAACCTAATTCTAGATGCTTAATCCCAATTGTAACCCAAACCCTAAATACAATCCTAACCATGGAATGAACCTAAACATTTATCGTAACCCTAACCCTAATAAAAATACCAACTCAAACTATACTACTAACCATGATGCAAACCATAACCTAACAATAATCATAATCCTAAGCCCTAATCCCTAATCCTAGTCGTAATCTAAACATAACCTAAACCATGATACTAGCCATGATGTGAACCCTTACCCTAACAATAATCCTAAACTTAACTCTAACCATAATTAAAAAGTAACCTAACCATAATATTATCCACAATATAAACCCTAAACCTCAATCTAACCTTAAACCTTAACCCCAAGCCCAACCAAAACCCAAACCCTAAAGCCTAACCTTAATCCCTAACCCTATTCCTAATTGTAATTCAAAAAATAATCTTAACACTAAACCCTAATTGTAACCACACTCTTATTTCTAATTCTAACTTTAACCCTAACTTAACCCTAATTTAAATGTTAATCAAAACCCTAACCCTAATCCTAATCCAAACCATGATCCAAAACATAATCCTAACTCTAGCTATAACTATAACCCTAATCCTAACATTTACCTAAGCCTAATCCATACTAGTTCTCTAACCTAAGAATGACACTAAACTTAACTATATCACTAACCTAAAACCTAACCCAAACCCTAACCATTATGTAAATTTTAACCTAACCCTCATCCCTAACCATAATATTAACCCACTCTAAACATGCCCCAAAACCCAGTCCTAACCGTTATGTAAACCCTAATTTTTACCATAAACTCAATTCAAACTATAAACCCTAACCATAATCCTAATAAAAATGCAACTCAAACTTTAACCCTAATCTGAATATAAATTGAATGTCTTAGCCTAGATATTATGTAGATACTAATACTCACCTTATTTCCAAACACAACCCTAACAATTATCGTAATGCTAATCCTAACACTAATCTTAACCCTCACAACTAGCCATAGCCCAAATCCTAGCCCCAACTATTATGTTAACCTGAACTATAACCATAATCCTAACTATAATTTTTCCCAATCATAAACCAAACCCTAATCCAAAACCGAACACTTAACCTAAACATTAAGTAAACCGTAATATAAAAAATAATTCTAAGCATAACCATAAACCCTAATCCAAACCATGATTCTAACTCTAACCCTAACCTAAAACCTAAGCTTTTGCCTAGCCCTTACTATTTCTCTAACCTAAGAATGACATCAAACCTAACCCAAACCTTAATCCTAAACATGATGTGAATTGCAACCTTGATCCTAAACCCTAATCCTAATCCTAACCCTCACTCTTTGTATACCCCAAACCCTATACCTAACCATTATGTAAACCATATCCCTAACCATTATGTTGAGAGCTGGAGGAATAGAAACTTAGGGAGAAGATTTTTTGGAAGTAGAAGGCCAAGTTGACTAGCTTCAGGAACACTATCATTTTTCATAATTTTGTGCAATCTCGTCAGAATAGGAGTTATATATCCAACTTGGTTAATTTAGATGGAAGTCAATTAGCTTCTTTGTGTGCTATGTCTCGTGAATCTACCAAGTATTATTCTTCACTCTTTTAAGATGATTTATGTCCTAGTGAGGATGAGGAGAACATGATCCTTGCTTTTCCCCCTTTAGTTACTAAAGTGATGATGATTCTCTTATGCATCTGATATCTATGTTTGAATTGGAGAAGGTTGTTTTTGGGATGCATAAGGGTAAAACTCCAGGCCCCGATGGGTTTCTAGTGGAATTCTTTCAAGAATTTTAGAATATTGTTAATATAAATTTGTTAGAGGTCGTCCGAGAATCTTATGTCAGTAAACAAATGCTTCGAACCCTAGATTCTACTCTTCTTATCCTTATTCCTAAAAAGAAGGGTGCTAATCATCTAGATTTTTTTTTCCTATTGCTCTGTGTAATGTGGTCTACAAAATTATTATGAAGCTGATTGTTCAGAGGCTTAAACCTTGGCTACCTACAATTAGCTCAAAGGAGCGACTAGGTTTTTTTGTTGTAAGAAAAATTCTAGATGGGGTGATAGTTGCCTCTAAAACCATTCATTCCAACTTCTAAGGAGAGATACATGTTCATCAAACTTGATATGGCTAAAGCTTATGATAGACTTAAGTGAAAAATTCTCATTGCCTTTGGCATCAGCACATAGTGGGTTACTTGAAATATGAGTTGTGTAACGTCTTTCCTTCACTTTTATTCTAAATGGGAAACCTTCTTCCTACTATCATTTATTTTCCCTTATTTTCTTCTTTGATCAAAATACAAAAATTGTAATTCTTATTAAATTGTATAGTGGTCCAAATGGTGATATTGTCTCACTATCCTTGTTTGTTTCTTTGTTTTTATTTATTTCTATAATATTATTTTCTACTTTGATCAATTAGTAAAAATACAAAATTTAATTATTATAAATAAAAAAATTTATCCATTAAATTGTTCATTTCCTTGAAAAAGCTAGAGACCTCTCCACATGAAATACCCAGCCTATCACTACTGAATAAACATGGCCTTATCTATTTTTGTGACAAAATGACAGCATAATCAACCCCAAATCCAATATATAATGAATGCAAAGTTTTCTTGTATTGATTTGTTGCACAAGGCACATTTCTTCAGAAAGTACAAGAAACATGTAATTGTCCAAAAAATCCCGAAAACAAATATCTGAATGCATTCAATAGTAAACACAAAATCTCAACAAAATTGGACAGGATTTGTAACTCTGTCTAGTATATTTTTCAGCTTATAATTCTAATTAAAAAAGTGATGTAATTTCTGAAGTCTAGAATTGATTAACCTTTAGATCAAATCATGTGTAAATTTAAAGTCTAGATTGATAGATTTTGGAAATTTTTGAGTTAAATTGCCACTAAATTTATTTTAGAATCCTATTTTTATGATTTATTATTAAAATGAAATAATTGAACAAAAATATTATTAAAAAGATCATATTTTATGATCCAGTCTTATCAAAATGAAATAGCTAAGAACATAAGTGATTGAAAAATTTATGAGAAATTTACAAAATTCCACATGAATTTCAGAGAAGCATTTGATCATGGCGATTGAAGACAAAAGAAGATTTCCAATTCAAATAACAATCAATAAGCCGTAGCAGTTACATCCAAAACTAAAAATAAAATATAGGAGAATCATTGCAAGAGCTTCCTAAAGAAAATAAAAAAAATAGAGGGAAAGCAAAGCAGAGGATTTTACATAATTATTCTCCTCTAAACATAAAAATTCTAACCAGTAGTATAGCTAAAGAAAATAGACAACGATAAAAAAAATAGAGATAAGGACAAGAGATAAGGGATAAAAATCTATATGATCGGAAAAATTAAAACCATAGGAGACTAACAATTTTTGGATATAAATTTTTGGTGAAAGTTGAGCTTTAAAATTTTTGAAAGCACACCATTCACTATAAGGAAGCAAAGGTGTGCGGAAACGCTTCCTACACTAATCTTGAGAGGACGGTTATGCAAATTTCAATTTAAATATTACAACGATTCAAAGAAACACATTCAAGAGTATAAATGAAATAACCATGATTATCAAATCAAGATGATTACAATACACTTGCAATGCAAGTTCTTACAGGAGCGCATCACCACAACTCAAACTCAGAGAGACTCCTTCTAGCATCCAGTCTTGCAAAAACTCAATGATCAAACACCTCCCCAAGCCCTCCTTTTATAGTGATTTTACAACCTGGAAACCACTTGTGGTTTTACAAAACCATGGGCTTAACCA
>MU227725.1:41470-77273 GCA_018584345.1 Thuja plicata
GACAAGACTCATTTTTGACAACTCACTAACCATTTTCCAATGCATAAACATGTGGAAAACTACCAACAAAAATATTGGACTTATTTGAAACAAACTGCAAGGTTGAGACACATGTTTCTCAACATTCACAAGTAGAAACTCATAAGACATAAATAGATGTTCCATTTTAATTTGACAAATGATAAGAAAAATTTGTTTTTAGGTATTAAAAAAATTATTGTCGAGATTAATGTTTTCACATGTTTGAATTGGCAATCATGAGGAAGTTGAAACTATTCCTAAGACAAATTTTGCATTTTGCAATGGTTGGATTTGGTAATGGTTTTTTCTGTTTGGTCTGTATTATTTTCGCAGGTGGTAGGGATTTCTTTCATTTAAAAATATGTTAAATTGTTGTGATGAATAAAAAATGGGTAGTAGAATTGATTTTTGGGGGATTGTAATATTTTCAAAACCTGCTCTTTAAAGTTAGACATAAAACTCTAAAAACTAGACCCAAGTATCAATTTAGCGTGTTTATTTATCATATTTGAAACTGTGCCTAACTCACTAATTGGCTATGTTCCTTTTGCTTATATATCCCATCTCCAATTCCCTGAAGGTTTACTTTCCTTTGATTCATTTAAAAAAAAAATTTATAAATCAATTGAGGTGTAGTGAAATGCACTATCAAATGTGTAACCTATGAATTTTCTCCTTGCTATCAAATATTGTTTTTCTGTACAAGATGATTCTATAAAAGTTAACAATAATTTTAATTTCATGTTGTAGAGTAATGGTCTCTTTTGTTAAACACTAATCTAATTTATGAAACTAGGCCACATGCCACATTTTCCTTATGAAAGATTTGATCATGGACACAAAACTTTAGGTTTTGTTTGTCAACATAAAAGATAATTCATTTGAGCTCATAACCAAGTCTTTTTGAGGGAGCTCACAAGATCAATTATTAAAAAATTGGTCTATGATACTTTGTATGTAAGATATGGTTGACATCTCTTCTCTCTGACCTACATAACCTTTTACAAATCATCAATCTTGATTGAATGAGAGGGCATACTTATTAATTGTGAGAGGAAGAAGGTATGATCAATTTAGTGATCTATTTGAAGTTTCATTTAATGGAAGACAATGATATAAGGTTTTTCTATTTAAATGTTGTCATGGATATAAGTTTTAATTGGGTAGATAAAATTAATAAACATATACAAGAGAGTGAAAGAAAGAATAGACAAAACACATAACACATCGAATTTATAGTGGTTCACCGAATCTGACTACTTCCACTCTCAAAGAAGAGAAATATCTTATTATTGTTTAACCAATACATCACCCATCCATGGCAAGTACACAACCATTTATATAAACTTACACAACTATAAACTAAGGAGATGGAAGAAGGTGAAAGGTTGTGACCATTAGGCTTCATATACCCAATAATCTCCCACTTGAAGTACAACTGGCATAGCCATGAATAGTGACATCCCTTATTTTCCATCTTTAATGTTACATTGTAACCACACCCATAGATGATTTGATCTTTGCCAAACTCTTTTCACGAACACTCAAAATGAGCCTTCTCCAAAATTTTTCAAACTAAATACAAACTAACAACATAATATCTTCTCTTACAACTTTTTACAGGTGCAAACTCACCCATAAATTCATAATCAGAAATACCAATTACAAGAAGTTCAAAATACACTCCATTGGCCATTCCCTTAAAGAGTTATTTGCCATCATCAAATTTATCCTCACAATCCAACTGACATATCAATTTATTATTGACCCCAACATCAGGCTTGAAACCACTCCCCATTATTTGTTGGAAAAGAAGAGTGCAGAACACTTTCAATAGTTTTAAATCCTTAGGGGAAAATAAACCAGGGATGATTATTAATTCCAATTATGGTCATGAAGATGTACAAAAGTAAACAGAGTAAACACAGAAGGATAAACAAGTACAGAACAAAACACTAGTATTTACATGGGAAAACCCTTGTGGGTAAAAAACCTACACACCCAAATAAACAATCATTTATATTATCATAAATCTAGTTACATAGAAGTTACAGTTTGTTTTATTTTAGATGTACATTCTCAACCTATTCTATAAAGTCTGAATATAACTTGATCACAAAGTTTCACAGAGATTGAACCTCTACAATATATCGAGTATCTCTACAACATTAGTTCATCCCCTCCTTACTTTTCCTCTTTTTAACAAATCCTACAATATTTTATACACACCACAATCCATTATGAAATCTAGTATGTCAACTATCCCTTCATAAAATGGTCAACAGACTCAGCCTTGTCACTCATCCATCCATCTAGTGGTCACCAAATTATGTGCCAACATCACTATACGGTGGGTGCTACACCACGTGCATCACCATAATTTACAATGAGGCTATGTTCATGTGCAAGCATCATCACATGATCCATGTATACCTCACCACATGGTCCACATACACTTCACCATACAGTGTGTAACCACCATATAGTAGACTCACTGTATAGTGCCTCACCACATGCTGAGCACCATATGATGGAATCACTATATGGTACATGAGCTACCAGTACTGTCATCTCAATAGTATGAGGCATACTTAACAATCTCCAACTTGATGAAGTACTTACTAACATCCATGGAGTTACTCAACAAGGCTAATAAGAATGAGGGGCTTTAAGCCCTGTGTAATTTGCGCACTATTTAAACTTAACTGACACATTCAAAACACTCAAAGGCTACTGAGAAACATAGACATCATAAATCCCATTAGACTAATGCACCCTTTGCACCTTAGCATACAGACCATCACTAACCAAATTTCACAATATGTTCCATTGAGATATTTGTAGCAGAAACATAAATGGTGTCATCTTAAGAATGAATGTTCTCACCTTCCACAGGTCGATTAAATAGTTAGATCATGAAGTGGAGGAGCTCAAGAAAATATAAAAAGGGATAGACAATGCCAATATGGATAGCACAATGGTTGATCAGATGAATCTGAGAACAAAGGTTAGAAAAATGGAGGATAAGATGATAAGGTTTGAGGCTATTGCTTGGCTAAACAATTGTCTTAGAAACACAGCATTGGACTGGAATTTCAGGATTGGACACCCTAAATGGCTGCTAGGTAGATTATTTAGTCTCATTTAATTATCAACTAGGGACGTAAACTTGGAATGGTATTTACAAAGTATATGCTTCAAACCTTCTTGATTCTCATGGCTAAACCTATGGAATTGAAATACATTATGATTTAGGAATCTATACTATCTCAAGTGAATTCACTTACTCTAAGAAAATAGTAATCATGAGTAGGGGCTACTCTACTTGCCTAAGCTGCAGGAATAGATCACCAGTTCTGTTACCAGTGGCTGCAAGTACAACAAAGTTCTATTTACTTCTTAATGAACAAGGAAATAAATTCTAATCTAATAAAACAATTCACACACCAAGTGGGGCCCCCTTGGATGAGTGAATAGAAATGCAATCAAGATAAGATATTGAAACTCAAATTATGCACTCTATTCATTCATGGAGAAAATGTACTTGGAAAGTAAAAATAGTGTTACAATGTCAACTTCTATTCCAGAAATTATATCAACTAGCTCTCTACTATTGAGAACTACAAAAGTTGACTAATTTAAAGAGAAAATACACTACTCCCTAAATCTAGGATCACTCCATTAATGAGGATCACTAATGGATACAAAGTGCTCATAATAGAATATCTTAAACAACAATAGTAGGTCTTCAAGTTCTTCCCAGAATATAGTGTGTAGTGGTTCTAGATCTGCACGCGGTGTCTACTCAAGAATTGAATTGACTCATTCCTCTGTGAATGTCCTATGACATGCCCTTCTTCAACTACTTTACTTAATTCCTTGCTTTATGCTGGCACTTCTATGGGTGATGGCTGTTGTTGACTCCTTCAACACCATGCTGGTATTTTTGAATGCGCCATGACTTGATTCCTAAAAAATGGTTAGCATACACAACTTTTGACACATAAATATATTTTAACATTTTAATACTAAGAAAGAAGTGTCAGTTTCCATTTGATATTCTTGAACAACATTTAGCTACAGGAAGGAGACTACTTATAAATATAGCATAGGAGATAGGATTGTTTATTTAGCCTGCAACTAATTATATCCTGCAACTTCTATCCATCATTTCCAGGGAAAATACATCATGTATTTACCATCCATTTTACCTACTTACATCCTTACATATATAAAATATAGAAAAACCATAAGTTTAAAGTCTCTGTTTTGAAAGCAAACTGCTAAAAATGGAAAGTAAACAACATGGAAAAGCTAGCTTTTGAGAGGCTCATCATTCCCCCCAACTACACTATTTCTAGTCCCCAACAATCATGAAATTACAGATCCTGGCCTAAGCCTTAGATCACTAGCGGCCTTCTCACCTAGTTCATCAACAACGTAGTTGAAATATCCATGGCTATCCCAAAGTCTGTCCCACCTCTGTCTTTCCTAAATCATATCATGATCTTCTGTGTTTTCATTTACTGCTAGTAAAGGCTATAAGAGGATAGGAGGTTGAAACCTTAAGGGCATCCAATAATGCAGTTGTGTTTCACCTAGCATTATAAACCATGGGGCTCAGTAAGTAGCAAGAGTTAAATTTTTTGGAGAATGTGATTCCCTAATTTTTAAGTCATGGGGCATCCTTATCCACCTCTGCCTACAAGCTGCTATCATGGCCTCAACATCTTGTGATGAATGTTGTTCCCAATCTGCATATACCCACTCTCTGACTGGAAGAACCTTGTGAGACCCACTAGGGTTCATTGTGATTGAGATCCAATCAAAGAAAGTCTGCCAAGAGCTCTGAACTTTAGGTCTCATCATGAGGGGTGTGTCTATCTCACTATCTTGATATGTGAGAGCCTGATGCTCTCTACTAATCTCATTCTAAATCCAGGAGATTATTGCCCTTAGCTGAATATCTCCCATGTAAAGAAGTGAATTCCAATCTAGTCTATTGTCGGGCATAGCTAGATTGTGTAGATATAATTCATATAACAGGTTCTTGATAGGCATGGGTGCTAACTAGAAAGCATCATAGAATTCATGAGGTGTAGCAATAGAAGGATTTAATCCCTCTATAATCCTTGTCAATTGAAAGTTAAAAAATTGTTCCTTAAGGAACAATGCATAAACTGGAGAAGGTGACCTACATGCCATTACTCCAGGAATCAATTTTGTGATCTGCTCAATTCTCCTCTCCAATACTGTAATCTGATTTGTTTTCTGTTCAAGTTGACAAACTTGTTCCTCAATCATCCTTTTTTAGTTTTTCTGTCTCCAGTTCCCATTGTGTCTTCTCCCATGTGAAATTTTGGTACAAACTCAACCCTACTGCTAACAGTGTGGGTAAATCTAATGGTAGCATGGGTTCTTGTTGAAGAATACTAATCCACTCAGATGCAGTTTGAGGGATCTTTACTTCCTCCTCTTTAGTGGAAGTAGCACCTTTTCCTTTATCACGAGTTTTCACTAAATCATCTGCTTGGTAGGATTCATCAATGGAAGCTTTTCCTTTCCAATTGACAAGGGTTTTCATCGAATCATTCACTTGGGATGACTCAGCTTCCCTGACCAATGTGTCCAATCCATCTCTGCTCAATTGTTCAAACACTTCCTCAATAATGTCCTCATCCACTGCAGGAAATTCATCAGGGGGAAGATTCTCTAAAGTGTCATCAGAATCTTGCCTGACAGAATCATTGAAAAATCCCTCTATTTCTATAGAATCTTTATCACTATCCACAAGGATGTATTCAACTTGTGGATCAGCTCTAGCTTCATCATCCATAACCTGGGCTAAGGTATCACTATCTATTCTTTTTGAAGTCATTTCCTCTGAAGAGGACTTCTCTGCAGATTCAGAGGATTCAAAATTTATAATTGAATCAGGGGTTTTTCTTGCTTTACTAGTACTAGAAGAAATTCTAGCACTTTTCCTGATAGGGGTTTGAAAAGAGCTCATAGGTTCCTTGCGTTTCTTTCTGGTGGAGGACACCTCCCCCGTAATGGCTATAGGAGGTTCTTCTAGCATCGCCTCCCTGGAATAAGACAAGGGTTCCTCAGGTATCTTACCCATATTTTCATTATCAGTTGGTTTCTATTCTGGAGTCATACCCTCTGTATCTATAGTTTTATCTTTATTCTTCATAACAATAGACCTAGTTTCCTTGGACAGTGAAGTATCAGGAGTGGCAGCAGCTTCCTTAGTTTTTCCTTTATTTTTGTTAGAAATAGGAGTACTAACATTGCAAAACCTTTTCATAGATAGGGTAGGTCTAGAAGAGGATGCTTCAAGAATGGGTTCTATTTTATGAATTACTTTACAAACCCCCGTTGTCGTATTAACCCTACTACCTACACCCTAGCCTCTAGGGCCAACCACCCTAGGTGCTAATTCTTCCATAGCCAAGAATTATTCCCAAGTCCCAATTGACTATTTAATTAAATCCCTTTCTACAATTAGCTTAATTAAACAGTGATGGTAAATAGATTGAGCTTTTCCTGACTAAAGAAAAGAGACCTGCTTTTTCACAATATTAAAAAGAAAACTAGGTAAGTTTACTGGCCTATTTTCGTGGCGGAGGGCGCTCAAAATATTGAAATGCAGTACATGCATGTACTTGTAACGGCCTTCACAGGTGAAGTAGGATATTATAAATGTAGCCAGCTACAAAAAATCCATGGGTAATGACGTTCTTGAAGTTCCCTGCTTCTTATCAATCTCCAAACGTGGTCACTATGTAGGGTAAATTGTGCCCTAGCTGAGCGCAAGTCAATATCCTTACTCCACTTTTCTCCTTCATGTGGAAAAGTTGAAATTTATGCCACGATGTATTTTGATAATTCAATCCTCAGACCCTTCACTACTACAAACCCATTGTTCAAAGTATTAAAAATTTGGAAAGCAATTTCTTCATCGAAGCCATTAAGGCTTAAGCAGTAATCCAGCCATCCCCATCTCTGAAACAATTCACTAGTGGCTGGGTCTGCAAGTAACACTTGATGATCTATAGGCTTGTGCCTCTAAAGGTCTCTGCCCATTGCAAATGATAAAGAAAAATGGCTCTGCAGGAGTTGCTCAGTCACTACAAAAAACCAGAAAATGCAGGACTTCTTACAAATGCAAGATGTTTTTGTATGAGAAAAAATGAAGTACATGATAACTTTTAATTCTAGGCAACAATCATTATTTTGAATGTTTTTCATAAATACATTCATGCTTGTTAAGGTTTGCCACCCGAACATGTCACAAAAATGCCATTAGTAAGTGAACCTTAACTTTAAATTGCTTTCAAATCATGATGACTTAATCACGGAAGGACAGATAAGCTCCCATATGATGGCGGTCACCATGAAAAGACAAGAAAGAAATAAAGTTTTCCTTTTTGCATGCGAAAATTGATTTTGAAATATTGAAACAAGCATTAATTAAATAACCCCTCCCCCAACTAAGTATAAGGCATGGGTGTTAGAGTTGTCATATTATAGCTAATAATTAATTAATTTAATTATTAGTCTATTATACTCTACACTAAAGTTAAAATTAGGCATCTTATTATTCTTTAGGGTTTTCACCTTTAGGGTTTCAGTATTCTTTATAAGGATTCCCTCTTTTTATTTTGTTCATTTAGTTATTTGGATCATAATGGAAAATAGATTATTGCATTGAGATTTTTCTCTCTCATTTGTTTTTCTCAATCATGGCTTCTCTTTCTTAGATCTGTGATTACATGCCTCCATAGGTTTTTCTCTCTTTTTGTGACAGGTGTTTACATGCAGGGATTCTTAGGAGCTATGGGGTTGTTCTTCATCAACTCCAATATGGTATCAGAGCTTCAGATCTTCATGTCCCTATTTGTTATTTGATAGGGTTTGGTCATGTTCTTTAGATCTATGTTTTTCAAAAGCTTTTTATGTAGATTTAGGGGGGACCTTTGTTTCTAGTCATTTTGGGCTCAAACAGACATCACCGTTGCACTCAGATCACCCAAAAACCCTAGAATCCATATAAAACTTGTCCATTTTGGACCAGTTAACTATGAGGCAAAAAAATTTTGGTTTCTAGTGCCGTATTAGCACGAAAACCAAGAAAAATACAAAAAAAATCATTTTTTCATTTTTTTTGGAATTCAAAATAACGTAGCCAATGTTTTTTTAAGGCACCATCGGCGCTCCATCGGCGCGCTACCGACGCTCCACCACTGCCAGCTATGCCTCCCACCAGCTCTATGGGCACCTCCCAGCCCCTCCAACCCCCACAGCTCCACTGGCCCCACCGGCCTCTGCTCCTCTAGACCCCGCTAACCTCTGCTCTGGCGCCCACTGCCTCCTGACCCCTGCCGCCACCTAGCTCTGCTGCCGCTGGCCTGGTTGGCCCTCCTCTACGCCGCTCAGCTGCTCTACCTGCCCGATTGGTCTGTTAGCCCCACAGGATTATTTCCATGAGCAACAGGTCATATGGTGACTGAGAGTTCTGGTTTTAGCCCCCTATGTGTGCCATGTGCTCAGGGGCTACCTTTTCTCAGCCCCAGGGGCTTAAAACCTATTTTTTGGAGCTTTTTGACCCTCCCTCACTATTTTCTCTCTATCTGGAGCATACGGAGGTATTTTTCCAACTTCTTTATATCGTCAGAAAGCTCTTTCTATGCTATTTCTGATGATGGAGGTTGGGGTTTTGGGTTCTACAATTTTGATAATGTTTTTTCTATCAAAGTCTGATATTTGGTTTTGCCTTCTGGGAGCCATATCTTGCTCATCCAAACTCTATTTTTTTGCAAACCAGATATCGTCAGAAAGCTGGTTCAGTGATCTTTTTAGTTGTAGGGGTCTTTTATCCAAATTCTTCTCCAGGTTCTTTCTCCTTTGAGTTTTTCTCTTTCGCACTCTGGCATATTACTTGGGTTCTACAGGTCCTGGGATCTCTTCTTCTGTTCTTCTGTCTCACTCTTCTTTTTGACTTTTGAGTATTATTTTCTTCTCTTCTATAACATTCTCTTTTCTATAAACACACTGAGATAAAGTGCTTTCTTTTGCATATCTAGGATTTTGAGCACCTTGTGTTTGTTGTACTCGCACTCAGTTATAAAGTGCCATGGGGGGTTATGATGTTTTTCTTTTTGTGCTCATCCACCTTTGTCAAGTGTGCGTACCTTACATGACATTATCCCATGCTGTGTGTCTATGACACTGCCCTTTATCATGTGCTTGCACTTCTATTGCATTGTTGGTGTTCCTGATTCTTCTTCCTACAGATATTTCTGGCATTTTATTTCAGTGTTCCTGTCACCCCTCTCCCTATTCACCATTATGGGGGGGGTCCACCTGTTGGTTCTATTACTTCCTTGGTTTGGTTGAGTGATCTACATATTTAGTTCTTTTTCCTATGTACTAGGCAGATGCAGTAGCTAGGCACCTATGCATTTTGGTGAGATGGATCATCTACTATATAGACACTCCTTCATTCCTACTTTTGGAGGTCACCTCTTTGATTGATCAGCTCTTCAGACTTTGTCTTCTCTACTTGGTCATGCACTATTTTAGTGGGGGTTCCAACAGTTACTTCTAACAATGTTTACAGCTTCATGCTTCAAAGATGCTATACATGCTCTTTCTTGTTCCTTTCTTTGGGACTTTCCCTAGATTGGAGGCTTTGTTTCCTTCATCTAGTTTATTTCTTGTACTTGGGTACCTGATAAGGCCTAGTTGCTAGGACCCATAGTTCCTTTCATGCATTTTGTTTACATGCATCTTTTAGTCCTTGTTGTTTAGCTTCTCCCTAAGTTACACTTAAAGGGGGTGTTAGAGTTGTTATATTATAGCTAATAATTAATTTATTAAATTATTAATCTATTATACTCTACACTTAAGTTAAACTTAGGCATCTTATTATTCTTTAGGGTTTTCACCTTTAGGGTTTTGGTATCCTTTATAAGGATTCCCTCTTTGTATTTTATTTATTCACTTATTTGGATCATAATGGAGAATAGATTATTGCATTAAGATTTTTCTCTCTCATTTATTTTTCTCAATCATGGCTTCTCTTTCTCAGATCTGTGATTACATGCCTCCATAGTTTTTTCTCTCTTTCTATGATAGGTGTTTGCATGCAGGGATTCTTGGGAGCTGTGGGGTTGTTCTTTGTCAACTCCAACAATGGGTCCCACCAGGCCTTTGTGTGTAAGAATAAGAAAAAGAAAAGAACACTCTTTTCAAAATAATAAATGAATAAAATAAGATATGTGCAAAAGTATGTGTTACTAACTTGAGATTTTATGTAGGAAGAGTGTGTTGTTAAGCGACATGCACTGATGGAGTGATGCTATGGTGTGGACACATGGAAGAGAGAGAAGGTGATGTGGATTTTTATTATGGAGAAAGAAAATCACGGGAGTGAAATGTTTATTATGGAAGCTGGAATAAAATCACAGCTTCGTAGAAATCTAGGTGGAAGACCCAAATGCTTCAGCTGCAGGAGTGGCATTGTCTAAGCTCTTCTAGAACTATTGTAGGAAGTCTTGAAGACTCACATTCTTGTGATATATCTTAAGATGGTGCCCGTTAACAAGGAGTTTGAATCTAATAGGATCAATTGTAGATAGCTAAACGACACCATTATCGAAAATTGAGACTATTTCATAGGGCCCTAACCAATGGGTTTGAAATTTTCTTGGAGCATGCTGATATCATGAGTCATAGAGCAAGCACCAATCGCCAATGGAAAATTTTTATCCTTGATGAATCTGTCATGGCACTTCTTTCACTGCTTCTGTACCAGTTCTATGTTATGAAGTGCAGATTTCCTATATTCATCCAATCCATTGAGCTGCAGGAGCTTGTCATCTTGTGCCTTGGTCAGGTTAATATCTAATTCCAATGTCGTTCTAAGAGTCTTATGGTGAAACTCAATAGGCATGGAAGTAGATTTTCCATAAACTAACTCAAAAGGAGTAAATCCAGTAGTGGTTTTCCAAGTTGTTCAGTAAGCCCGTATTGCTTCAGGAAGGCGAGTAGCCCAAATATTTTTGTGAACTGCAACTATTTTTGTCAGAATTACCTTTATTTCCTAATTTGTGATCTCAGCCTACCCATTGGCCTGAGGATGGTATGGTAAAGATTTACCATGCCTCACTGTGTACTCATTCATCAATTCAACAATAACATTAGAGGTGAATTGTGCCCCTTAATCTATTACTATTTCTCGAGGCACTCCAAACCTAGTAAAAATAAAATCATATAAAAACTCTGCTACCTTATGAACCCTTGTATGCCTCATTTATTTTTCTTCAACCCATTTTGTGGCATTAGCAGTGCATACTAAGATATAAGACTTACCATGTGAAGATGGCTCAATGGGGCTAAGAAATTTGATGCCCCACTTGTCAAATGGTGTTACCACCACCTGAGGCTACAGGGGAATTTCATCAGTATTGGTGGGGCATCACATCCTTTGGCATCAGTCACAGTGCCTTGTATGCTTAGTTGCATCATTATGTAATGTAGGCCAGTAATAACCAGTTGTCAATACCTTGTATGTTGTCATTTTTCTGGCGAAATGGCCACTACACAGCTCATCATGACATGCCTGAAGGATTTCATAGATCTCATCTTTGCGAACACATATGTCGGTGACTTGATCAGGACTTGTGTAGAGCATAAATCTAGAGATCCATGAAAAGTTGAAACTCTTCTCAACCAACAGTCGACATTCATGAGGTGAAAAATGAGGTGGTGCTCCTCCTGCAGCAAGGTAGTTGGCGATGCCATCATACCATGGATTGCAAGTTGCAATAGAGAATAGGTGCTCATCTAGGAAGTTTTCATCAATTGTTGTAGGATAATCAGGAACTTGTAATCTAGAGAGGAAATCAGCCACTACATTATCTTTTCTTGGTTTATCAATGATAGTTATAACAAACTCCTACATGAGGAGTAACCAGCGGGCTAACCTACCAGAAATGGTGGGTTTATTCATAAATTATTTGATTGTTGAGTGATCAGTATAAAAAAATACTTCATAACTAGTTATGTAATGTCTAAATTTATTTAGTGCATAGATTATAGCAAGCAGTTCCTTTTCAGTAACAGTATAATTTAGTTCAACACCTTGTAAATTTTTTCTTATGTAATAAATCGCGTGCTCAACTATACCTTCTTTTTGTCCCACCACTGCCCCAATGGCATAAACAAATGCATCTATGTGGATATTAAAGGGAAGCTTCTAGTTAGGCCCTCTAAGAATAGGGGTCTTTGTCAACACATCCTTCAGCTACTGGAATGATGACTCATAGTCAGCTGTACATTCAAATTCTACTTCTTTCTTCAATAAATTGTACAATGGAGTGACACATTGATCAAAGTTCTTGATAAATCTCCTGTAGTACCTGGCATGACCAAGAAAACTCTGGACATCTTTCTGCTTTGCTGGGGTTGGGAGTGTAATGATGACTGTAATCTTTGCAGGATCAACTTGGATACCAAATGATGAGAGGTAATGCCCTAAGATAACTCCCTCTTCCATCATCATATAACACTTCTCACTATTAAGTGAGAGATTGTAGTCCTTACATCTTTGAAGAAATTTTTCCAAATTAGCATGATCCTCTTCGAATGTAGTTCCATATGCAGTAAAATCATCCATGTATATTTCAACACAGTCAGCAACAATGTCAGAGATAATACTTATCACTGCCCTTTGAAAAGTAGCAGGTACATTACATAATCAAATGGTAAAATAGAATAAGAAAATGTTCCCCATGGACAAATGAACATTGTTTTATCCTAGTCTTCTGGTGATATCTGGATCTGGTTGTAGCCACTTTGAGCCAGTAAGGTTGTCAAGTACTTGGTCAATAAAGGGAAATGGAAAGTGGTCTTTATTGGTTGCTTTATTATGTTCCCTATAGTCCACACAAACTCGCCACTTGCCACCTTTCTTGTGGACAATTACAATAGGGGAGACCCACCAGCTGTCAGAAATAAGATATATAAAGCCAGCTTGGAGGAGTTTTCGTAATTCAGCCTTTACTACATCTCTTAATGCAGGGTTTATTCTTCTTTGAGCTTGCCTAATAGGTCTAGACTCATGGATGATATAGATCTTACAGGTACACAATTTTTGGTCAAGTCCCTTCATGTCATTATAGTCCCATGCAAAATCTTGCTGACTCTTTTATAAAACCTGTAGAAGGCTAGACATCTAATATTCAATTAGATTCTTATTGACATTCAATTCCTTAACCAAGGCAATCTGTACTCTTTTAATGTTATCCAACCTAAGAACCTCTGCAAATGAAGGTGACTTTATTTCATGGGGCAAAAATGTATGGAGATAAATAGGTGCTACAGGAGACTTAGATGAGGACTTCCTGGGCAATATGGTTTGTAAGGACCAGTCAGGGACATGATATGAGGGTTCTTCAGAGCCTTATTGGTTTGTAAGGATTTCCACTAGTATGTCATCCTCCTCCTGTGAGGCCATGAATGGATCTCTACAAATAACCATAAGCTGTTGTACTAAATTGGCTTCAAGGGGAGCATCTCCTAGATCCAGCCAGACAACTTGGTCAAGTTCAGCTTGGGGTTTGGCTAGAGATACAGGACTAATTTATTGGTATTAATACCATTAGATATGGTTATTTTTCCTGAGTGGCAAGCAATGCAAGCATCTTTTGTGGCTAACCAAGGCCTTTCTAGGATTAATGGATACCCTCCCAGTATGTATTTGGGTGATAAGATGATGAAATTTGAGGGGTAGTCCAAGGAATTTAGTGTGACAATAATATGCTCTACCATACAATTTGGTTTGACAGTTGAATTATCAGCTAACTAGAGAATGGTGGGCATTTCCCTCAAACCAATGATACTAAGTCTTAACAACACATCCATAGTCATAACATTAATAGAGGCCCCTAAATCAACTAAGACATCCTATATTTGTATACCATTAATGTGAATGGTAACCACTAGAATCCCAGGATCAAAGTATTTAGGCATTAAGGCTTTACTAAGCGTAAGATCAAAAAGATACCCAAGAACATGGACATTGTCAGGATCTTTCTTTTCCCTACAAGGGTGCTTGATATAGGCTTCCTTGATTGCTTTATTATAAATTGTAATTTCCTTAAGGGCATCTAATAATGGTATTTGGATAGTCATTTTCTTCAGTTGGTCAATCAGATCAATTGCAACAGGATTCTCTTTAGGGGTTACTGATGGTTGGGCCAATCTTTGTGGGTAAGGTGGAATGTTATCAACTAGAACAGGCAGTGCAACAGGTGGAACAATAGTATTTTGATTGTCAGAAATCTCCTCAATATCAGAAACATTAGTTATTATGGGTGCTCTTGGTGTAGGCAATATGGTCCCTGATCTTAGTTGGATGCCATTCACTTGCAGTGAATAAGCCTGCTCTTGTTATTAGGATTTGGATTTGTTTGCACAGGCAGTTATGGTTTTTGAGGACTATTATTGGCTGTAGGAGGCAAAGGCACAATAGCTTGTTGCTGAGGTGGAGGCATGATAGCTTGCTACTGATTAGGTTGATTGGGTTCCCACTGAGGTTGTTGTTGCTAGTTACCATGTAGTTGCCATTGGTTATTCTGTTGCGGCTGCTGGTATGGGTTAAAATGTTGTTGGTATGGATTAAACTACTGTTGCTATGGGTTAAACTATTGTTGAAATTTCTGGTTATACTGAGGCTACTAGAAATTTTGGTTATTCTGTGGCTGCTGGTTAGGCCTGTTATTATTCTAATTCTATCCTTGAGGGACGGAATTGTGGGGGCCTTGATTTTGCCATTGATTACTATTATTATTATTATAACCAAAATGATTTAGGGGGTCTTGAGGCATACCTTGTCTTTGGGCCCATTGTTTCCTTTGAGCCATGTAAAAGTCCTCTCCATTTTCCTCATCTATTGTCTTGAACTTGGTGGGCATTGAGGTAGTGTCCACAGATGCAATAGTTTTGCACTTACAGTTTATTTTCTTCTCTCTATAGTGGGAGCAAAATTCAGCCAACATAGCTTCTGCATCCTCTTTCTTCCTTCGGGCTTGCATGGTGTCCAGCTGAGTGGCCATGTCATTGATAATGTCCTGCTTGAAGTTAGATAGGAGGTTGAATAGCTTTATCTTAGACACTCCGAAGCCATTTGTCTTTTGAGCTAGGTCGCTTAGTCCTCTTCATTTTTTTACTATAGGTCTTGAGTAATTCAGCCATATGGTCTTGATGTCTGCCTAGTTTTTCTGGGTAATGTTGTCACCAGCCATAAGGTCCAAGGCTTCTATGCTCCCATCATTGACACCTTTGAGGAACAGATGTTTCTATGATTCCTCATTCAACTGGTGTTGAGTATTGCGCTGCAGGTTAAACATAAAACTGGAAACATAGTCTTCTAAGGTTTCATCTTCTTTCTGTGACATCTTGAAGATGTCATCTCCTTTTAAATCCCGTCCTCTATAGTACTCTTTTTATTTGGAAAGAAATATGTTGCTCGTGGCATTCCAATTTTCTACAGCATTACCTCTGAGGCCCATGAACCACCGTAGAGAAGCATCCTTAAGATTTGATGGAAACAACTTTAGCTTATGGGCATCACTTGTGTAGTTGTAGCTCCTATAGAGGATGTCAAAATTGAAAAGGAAGGTATCTAGATCTTTAGTGATAAGTCCATAGAATTTTGGCAATGCAGTGGTTGGAATGTTCTTCAGGTTTTGGTTACCTTGTTGAGGAGGAATTGGGAAGGGAAAGGTAGGCTGAACCATCCTTGGAGGAGGTCCAGGCTACTTTGGTTGTTTTGGTTGATATATAATAAGAGCTAATGGGTTTTTGTGATACTCGAGCTCATCAAAAAGGACTTCTAAATGTAGCGATTCTTCAGACAATGAAGGTGATGAAATTTCTCCTTGGGCATCAACAAATGGGTTTTCAAACATGTCTTCTTCTTCACTATCTACTTGGGGTTCCTCAGGCTCAAGATTAAAAAGGTCAAATGGTTCAGCCTGGTATTGACAAGGAAGGAATCTCCCACGAGGATCTCCTCTTCTATGCATAAAAGGATTGCTTGAAATTAAGTCCTAGATTATAAAAACTGGAAACATGAACACCAAAGTAGGTTTGAACTAACACCATCCATGGCAGTGGCGCCAAAAATGCTTGGCTAAATAATTATCTTAGAAACACATAGCATTGGACTGCTACTTCAGGATTGGACACCCTAAATTGCTGCTAAGTAGATCATTTAGTCTCATTTAATTATCGACCAAGGACGTAAACTTGGAATGGTATTTGTAAAGTATATGCTTCAAACCTTCTTGATTATCATGGTTAACCCTATGGAATTGAAATACATTATGCTTCAGGAATCTATACTATCTCAAGGGAATGCACTTACTCTAAGAAAATAGTAATCACAAGTAGGGGTTACTCTACTCACCAATGTTGCAGGAACACTTTACCAGTTCGGTTACTAGTGGCTGCAGGAACAACAAAGTTCTATTTACTTCTTAATGAACAAGGAAATAACTTCTAATCTAAAAAGTAATTCACTCACCAAGTGGGCCCCCTTGGATGAGTGAATAGAAATGCAATCAAGATAAGAGACTGAAACTCAAATTATGCACTCTATTCATTCATGGAGAAAATGTACTTGGAAAGTAAAAATAGTGTTACAATGTCAACTTCTATTTCAGAAATTATATCAACTAGCTCTCTACTACTAAGAACTACAAAATTTGACTTATTTAAAGAGAAAATAAACTACTCCCTAAATCTAGGATCACTCCATTAATGAGGATCACTAATGGATACAAAGTTCTCATATTGGAATATCTCGAACAGCAAAAGTAGGTCTTCAAGTTCTTCCTAGAATATAGCATGCAGTGGTTCTAGATCTATGTGCGGTGTCTACTCGGGAACTGAATTGACTCATTCATCCGCAAAAGTCCCATGACATGCCCTTCTTCAATTACTTTATTTAATTCCTTTCTTTATGCTAGCACTTTTGTGGGCAATGGCTGTCGTTGACTCCTTCAACACCATGCTGGTATTCTTGAATGCACCATGACTTGATTCCTACAAAATGGTTAGCATACACAACTTCTGACACATAAATATATTTTATCATTTTAATACTAAGAAAGAAGTGTTAATTTCCATTTGATATTCTTGCACAACATTTGGCTACAGGAAGGAGACTACCCATGAACATAGCATATGAGATAGGATTATTTATTTAGCATGCAACTACTTATATCCTGCAACTTCTATCCATTAGTTCCAAGAAAAATAAATCATGTCTTTACCATCCATTTATCCTACTTACGTCCTTACATATATAAAATATATAGAAACCATAAGTTTAAAGTGTTTGTTTTGAAAGAAAAACTGCTGAAAAAGGAAAGTAAACAACATGGAAATGATGGCCTTTTGATAGGCTCATCAACTACTATTAAAAACATTGCTAAATAGATCTTAAATATCATCAAAGCTTCAAATGGGCACACCGAGACTCTCATTGATAAAATGGAAAATAAACCAGAAGAAACAGAAGAAGCCAATACTAGTGTGGAAAAAGAGAAGAAGATAGATCAGGGTTTTTGTAAGAGGACTAGGGCCAGTGCCAAGAAGAGGAAGGAAAATGATATGTTGACTAATCTCTAGAAGATCAAGGAGTCTGCTGCAAATATGGATCTCCTTGAGGCCAATGCGGATAGCCTGATGGTGGACATATCCTAATTGTGCCCCCTGGTTCTTCTTGTTTTCCTTGCACTATTTTCCTTTTCGAGGCTTAGTTTGTTTTTGTAGTGGCCCTGTGCTGGCCTGGTCTGTGTTTTAGCTCTGTATCATTTTGTTTGGGCTTACTTTTCATTATCTTAATTTGTTCTGGGTTTCAGAAACCCTATCAAACCTATATTACTAAATAAAAACAAATGGCTTCCTTAAATGTCAAATTTTAAAAATTAAAATCAACTAAACTACAAAATTCATGAGACCACCTCCTTTAAAATATTTCTAAAAAGTAGCAAGCAACTCCAACTCTAGTTTTTTGAAGCCCCTTCCATGGGACCCTAACCTTAGAGATTCATATAAATTAGACCATATATTTATAATTTAAATAGATCACAAGTAGGAATTGATCACCCTGCATCATTAATCTAGGAAGATAAATTAAACAAACATTACGAAAAAGTAGCAAATAAAGTCTGCAAATACGTTTCTAGGATTGTGTGTGGAAAATAACATTGAATATAAAAATAATTGATGTGTGTGTGTTGCATGTATTGATATTGGATAGCTATTTTGTGTAGGTTGCATGTATGGAAAAAAATATTTAATATAACCAAATTTGGTAGAAAAAAGTAAATAAGGGGTCAATAGTTTTTCATCAATATTTACCCACACATGATACTTAATTAAACACTACTAAAAATATGTTTAATCATTATCTTCTATCAAGTAAAAGGTGAAATAAATCACTAAATTAATAATACCTTCTTCCTTTCATCATAAAGAATTTTTTCCCTTTTGCTTCTCTAGAGCCCTCTCATTCTATTAAGATTGATGAAAGGCAAAAGGTTGTGTATTTTACAGAGAAGAGTTGTCAACTATTACCAGTATCATAAACCATTTTTTTTAATAATTGATATTGTGAGCATACTCAAAAGACTTAGTTATAAGCCAAATGCACAAGAAAATGAAAAACTGAAAAACCTATAAAATGTAAAAGAAGAGGAGATGTCCTCGAATATAAGAAACAAAATAATAACAAACTTGTGGATGAATCTAGAAACAAGATGCGATAGGTGGACTAGTAAGAAGATTGAACAAAGTGAATGGCAGGGTTCCCATGAGAGGAGCTTACGCTCTATTTTGTAGGAAGAGGGTGGTCCCATTGAATTTTTTTTTTGGCTATGAGATTATTTAGAGTCTTCTCCTTCAAAATAATAGCTCCTACTTTTTAGCAAGGAGGTGAAAATGAGGCGGGGCTAGAAATTGCCCAACCAGCTTAGAAATGTTTTAGGTATGTTTATCTACCATTTATCAAATATTTAATTTCAGTTTTTTCTTTGAAAAATAATATTGGTAAGAAAATGGTTTTTTTACTTATTTTTCTTATACATAACAAATGGCTTCCTTAAATAGTCCAAAAGAAAATGTATAGCATTATGCTTTGGTGGATGTCAACTATATTAAGATCATTGACTTTAGAAAGGCTTTTGGATTATGGTTCTACATGCATTAAAACCTCCTCGAAACACACTTGTGTACATATATTGCAATGAGTACAATCCACATATCCATATTTTTAGAAAAATATAGTCACATTGAAAAAATATTGTACTCAATAATAGTCCAAGACATTTCAACAAAATACATTAGAGAAATTAAATTGCATGAACAAAATGTTGTACTTAATAATAGTCCAAGGCTTTTCAATAAAACATATTAGAGAAATGTGTTCTTATGAAATAAAATTATCATGGGATATTCACAAAAGTGCTTGTAACTCCTTGACAAATGCTATTGCAATATATAAATTTTTGTTCTTTTCATAAGTGGGAATTTCGTGATTTTTAATTGCTTTAGGAATCCAAATACGATAGTAGCTCAAGCACAGGTTTGAAAATGTAGCTATTAAAATATTAATATTAGATTTGAGTTTATCTTCAAGTTCCAAAATTGTATCATTAAAATATATGTCGTGAAATGTTATCTGTAAGATATGACGCTGGTGGGGGACCGCCAATGGCGTGGAATGTTATCTCTAAGAAAAGAAAGTGTGGTTAGCGTGGAAGAAACGAGGGAGGCAAAAACAAAATACTTCGCCGAAGGTGATATTGAGAAAACAAAATAACGCGGGAGGCAAAAACAAGATACGAGTCACAATCTTTCGCTTCTTCATCAATGATATTGATTTGCTTTACTATTAAATTACTCGCGGGCATCCGCTTCAATACCCACTTAAAAATACTATTAAATCACTCGCCGGCATCTGTTTCATTTTTCTTCTGTCAGAAAATGTTGACCCGTTTTTAAATGAAAATAAAAAGCCCACAACGTGCAAAAATAGCAGAGACCAATCAGAAAAAACAGACAATTTGTATCAGGAATAGTTTCAACTGCGTCATTATTGCCAATTGAATTACGCAAAAACATTAATCCCTACAATAATTTTATTAATACCTAAAAACAAATGCATCTTATCATTCGTCCAATCAAAATGGCACATTTGTCCAATGAAAAGAAGCCCAATGATGAGCTGATTGAGCCCAACCATTCACAAATTTGAAGGATCTTTTTTTTAATTCAGTGGAAGATCTTACAGCTTACACAGAGAACAGCAACAGGGCTGGTAAGAAACACAGATAGTGCGTTCTGAAAGCTGAGCATTAGGCAGCCCGCCAAAATGAAGATCTTACAAGTGCACACATATTTATTCAAGCCAATCATTAAAAGCACAAACTGGGTAAATACTAAATACTAATTGACATTGTCCTCAGCATTTGGCGAAAACACCCACACATGATACTCAATCAAACACTACTCCAAATAAGAACATCTACACTGCATAAACATTTACCTTTAATAAATATTCTGTTTCCCCGCTCCAGATGCAAAGTGAGTTATAATATAGTACTCATCTTTATAAGAAGGGACGAGCCTCCCTATCATTCCTTGCCGTTGAAGATAGCTCACAACATCCTTGTACATATTAAACACAGTGTCAAGATATTTGACGCGTTTAGCTGCATACAAGGCTCCCGCATAGGTAAAAAACTGCGGTTCCTGTCGCGGCCCATATGCATAATACATATTCCAGATCTGCCCGTATTCATAGTCTCTTGAGATGGTCAGAAAATCACCCCAATGTTTTTCTATGACCCCTTCCCTGTACGGGAGGTCTGAAAATCCCACAGCATCTAGCGAAACATGGAGATGGGCTCTGAGGAACATTTTTCCTTCATGGTGCCCATCAACTCTTTCATGGTGACAAGGATGATTGAATAAGTACCGTCCTGACAAAAATTTCCAATTCTCGTGTGCGTTTGTCCCCCTCCAACTGGACTGCGCCAGCCACACGTACCATTCTTCTGTTCTCAGTTTCCTATACAAAAAAAGGTGGAATTTGTCAAATTTTCATTTTGGACCAAAATGTCATTTTGGACCAAAATGAAAATTTGGCCTTACAAAAATACATCTTCCCGTTTTCATCTTCCAGCCATCTTCCAGCAAACAAACAGAACCTATTTACTCGCTGTAACCCTTCACTAATCGATACCTTTCTCTCATGTCGGATTCCTCAACAAATTTGACTAGCGCTTCCCTTGCCTGCCCTGGCTGCAGTTCCCCACTTTCTGCTAGTTGCTTATTCAATAACTCCACTCCCATTTCTGCGACCATTTTTGCTATCTCAGCTAGGGCAGCCGCCATTCTTGTTCTGCTTCAACTTACAATCTCACGCTTCCAAAGGATTTGCACCTCACACAACTTATAATCTCTCTGTCCGCTCACAAACAATGGAATCTGCATGTGACTCACGAGTAAGAAAATTGGACGTGACATTATCACGTGAATCATGCATTATCATGTGAATCGTGCATATTACTCCACCACGATGTTTAAACGAAATATTAATTTTATCTAAGAAAAACGTTTTAAACTGTCTTCTTATGTAATACGCAACACTCAAAATATATCATTTATTATAATTATTAATTAATTAAAAATTAAAATAAAATGAATATAACATTTTTTATTAATTAATAATTACAATAAATGGAACAGTTTGGGTGTTGCATAAACAATGATCTTATGTACTAGTGACTTGATTTCTGATTTTAACAAATATTGGCAATCACACATTTTTATAATCATGCCTATGCTTGATGGCTGACTTAGACAAATTAAAGTTTACTTGCTTATAAATAGTTTCTTATTGTCATATGAAATCGACTAACTACTGAAAATTAATGAATGGGCCACCATCTCATGATGATTTCACTCTTCCTTTTAAGTTTCATATGTGGCTTTGGGACTCTTCCCTCCATGATTTAATGGCTCAGTTGTGGAAAGTTGGTGGCCTAGCCTGCGATATTGCTATGTATTTTTTTAGTTAAGAAATTGCAATATGTTAAATGACAACTTAAGAAATGGAATAGGTCTTTCTTCGGCAAACTTTGTGCTATGAAGAGGCAAGCTCAGGATCGTCTAGCTACTGTCAATCATCAAATTCAGGATCTTGGCTTTTCAAAGGATTTGGACAGAGAGGAGTCTTAAGTTGTTAGAGAACTAAAGGAATGAGAACTTAGGGAGAAGAGTTTTTTGAAGCAGAAGGCTAGGTTGTTTGCTTCAGGAACACTGCCTTTTTTCATAATTTTGTGCAATCTCGTCAGAATAGTAGTTATATATCTGCTTGGTTAATTCAAATGGAATTCAGTTATTTTATTTGCATGCTATGTCTTGTGAATCTACACGGTATTATTCTGCTCTCTTTTGAGATGATTAACATCATGTTGGGGCTGAGGAGAACATGATCCTTGCTTTCCCTCTTTAGTTACTAAAGTGATGAATGATTCTCTTATGCATTTGATATCTATGTTTGAATTGGAGAAGCTTGTTTTGGGGATGCATAAGGGTAAAGCTCCAGGCCCTGATGGATTTCCATTGGAATTCTGGAATATTGTTAATCTAAATTTGTTAGAGGTGGTCCGAGAATCTTATGTTGGTAAACAAATGCTTCAAACCCTGAATTCTACTATTCTTGTCCTTATTCCTAAAAAGGAGGGTGCTAATTATCTGGATTTTTTTTGCTCTATTATTCTATGTAATGTGGTCTACAAAATTATTATGACGTTGATTGTTGAGAGGCTTAAACCTTGGCTACCTATGGTTATCTTTGAGGAGGAAGGGCTTTTTGTTGTTGGAAGAAAAATTCTATATGGGGTGGTAGTTGCCTCTAAAGCCATTCATTCTATGGAAACTTCTAAGGAGACATCCATGTTCACCAAACTAGATATGGCTAAAGCTTATGATAGAGTCTAAAGCTCATGATAGAGTTAAGTGAAAATTTCAGTGAAAAATTTCTCATTGCCTTTGGTGTCAACCCATAGTGAGTTGGTTGGACTATGAGTTGTGTCACATCTTCTTCCTTCTCTTTTATTCTAAATTATGAAACTTCTTCTTCTTTCCTTGCCTATGCATTTGGATTGTTATTTATATTTCCCTTACTTTCTTCTTTGATAAAAGATAATGTAGTTCTTATTGAATTGCATAATGGTTCAAATGGTGATATTGTCTCACTGTCCTTGTTTTATTCTTTGATATAATTTACTTCTATAATATTATTTTCTACTTTGATCAATTAGGAAAAATACAAAAATTAATTATTATAAATAAAAAAATTTGATCTCTTAAATTGTTCACTTTCTTGAAAAAGCTAGAGATCTCTCGACGTGAAATGCCCATCCTATCACTACCGAATAAACATGGCCTTATCTGTTTATGTGACAAAATGACAACAAAATGGACCCCAAACCCAATATACAATGAATCCAAAGTTTTGGTGTATTGATTTGTAGCGCAACACACACTTCTTCAGAAAGTACAAGAAACACCTATTTGCAGACCACAACATGTACAACAAATCCTAAAAACAAATATCTGAATGCATCAATAGTAAACACTAAAGAATCTCAACAAAATTGGACAAAATTTGTAACTCTGTCTAGTATTTTTCAGCTTATAATTCTAATAATAAAAAGTCATGTAATTTATGAAGTCTAGAATTGATAAATCTTTAGATTAAATTATGTCTAAATTTAAAGTCTAGATTGATAGATTTGAGAAATTTTTGAATTAAATTGTATCTACATTTATTTTAGAATCCTATTTTTATGATTTATTATTAAAATGAAATAATTGAATAAAAATATTATTGAAAAAATCATAATTTATGATCTACTCTTATCAAAATGAAATAGCTAAGAATAGAAGTGATTGAAAAATTATTTTTTCAATTGCAAAATTTTTACAGGCAATTGCAAAATTCTTCTGTCAGTTGCGAAATTTAATAGGCAATTGAAAAAATCTTCTGTCAGTTGCAAATGAATAAATCGATTGTGAAATACAAATATCAATTATGAAATTACAAGGAACAATTGTGGTAATAAACTGGAAAATTGCAAAATTGTTTTTCCAACTGCGACATTCTTCCGTCAACTGCGAAATTACAGAATATTAAAGAAAAAAGAAAATGATGAAATTTTGGTCATACGGACGAGACCAGGAAATTCTTTTGGTCGTTTGTAGGTGATTATTGAGTTGTAAGATTCACGTTGGGTTCACCAAAATGTATAGTTTCTAATTTTGCACACTCAAACGATGGTTTGTAGCATCGATTTTCAATGAAATAAATCAATCAAACTACCAAGGATGAACCTATGAATAATAAAATAACAAGCATCAAAGAGGAAAACAAACAAATGCAAACCACAAAGCTTCTATTGCTTCTCTCTAATCCTTTTGAAATGTTGTATGGATGGTGCTCAGTATTTATGTGGACAAGATTTGTGACTTGGGAGTGTTGAGAAAATGAGATCAATGTGATAATGAATTTGCATGATGCTGCGTACAAGAATCCTGCAAAGTAATGGTGCACAAAGTTCAAAATCTAGACCTCCTTCAAATGGTTGAGAAGGGTTGATCATATAGAAATGGAAATGATTTAGATGGATGAGATCGATCCCAGAAACTTGAGAATGGATGGCTGAGATCAAAAGGAACTGGAGAAGAAACTAGTGAACTCCACCTCTTAACTAAAGAGAATAGGGGATAGTTTAGTCAACTGAAGAGTTGATTTGTGAGTTACCTCCTGGAACTGAAGAGTCAATTTTGAGTTACCTCTTGGAACTCAAAATTTGATTTTGAGTTACCTATTGGAACTTAAGAGTTGATTTTCAGTTACATCTTGGAATTGAAGAGTTGATTTATTTGAGTATTTATTTAATTTTAGAAATTAAAATACTCAAACATGAGATAATTCAATTCTATTTTGATTTAAGATATAAAATTTGAGTGAAATTAAATTAAATAGAATAATAAATTAATAAGTTCAAATATTTGATTTCAAATTTTAGGAAATTGAATTTAATTAATTAATAAATATTAAATAATTAAGGTTAATTAACTATTTAATTAATTTTGGGGAAATGATTGAATGATTAGATGATTATATTTAGACAAAATAAGTTGATTAATTAATGATTAAAAAACCATTAATTAATAGACAAAAATTAGTAATTAAATGTAAGGTCGCAAGTCTGTCCATTTTAGGGTGTCTACAACAACTCCTTAGGATCCCTTACCATACACAAATGTATGGTAAGAGGTCTTAATGGGTCATAAGGGTTATGGAGGGGTCCTAGGACCCCTTACGACCTCTTAGGACCCCTTACCATATACTAATGTATGGTAAGGGGTACTAGAACACATTAATGTGTCCTAGGATCGCTTATTAGGGTCCTAAGAAGCAGGTACACAATATACACATTAAAAGGGCTGAGTGATTGAGGTGGGGGATGTGAAGTATCTGATTGTAGAAATACTTGATAAAATGATTAAATAAATTGGAAGTTTTGATCTCATAATAGATGGAAGCCCTTGTAATAATCTATCACGCAACAACAAGTACACTAGGCATGGACTAGATGGAAATCAATCTTCTATTTTCTATGAATTGTCAAGGATTTTGAATTATATAAGGGGTGTGCAATACATTCGAGCCTAACTTGACACAATAATATCTTTATCAAAGGTGTAATGTTCAAACCCTTACAATTTTATAATACAAACCTCTCTCTCTCTCTCTCTCTCTCTCTCTCTCTCTCACATTATTACATAGGGTGTATGCCCTATGACAAATACTTCATGTGGCCAAGTCACACTCAATGCAATATTTGAAATGAAATGTTTTGCATAGGGCGTACGCCCTATTGGGTGTTCATCCTATTAGCTACATTGTAATCTACCAAACCTAATGCTTGTATTTTCCTTGGAGATCCAACCCAAAGGCTTGGAGGATTCAAACAAGCTGGAGACATGATTTCTAATAAAAATTCTAAAAAATCACATTTTTTGTGTGTGCTCTCTGTCAGGTATGCATGTGGTTCAACAATGACAAAATTAGGGGACATGATATTTTAGATATATGAGTTAGCTATTTAACCATCAAATTTATTTAGAATTATAATTTTTTTAATCTTTTCATCTCTAATTTCTTTTGTAAGTATGTATGATTTTTGTTAAAAACCATCATCTAGTATTTTGGGCTTAGATTTTGGCTCATTGGTCAAATTTTGAAACAATTTATTTTTTTAGAAACTAGACTCCATTTTACACACTTCTAAAATAAATTTTTTTTATTTTTGATTAGTTTTCAATAATTTCTATGGGAAGTACACACAAATTTCATTTTTTCAGGATTATCTACTTAAAAAATTCATAAAAAAGCATACATTGGTCAAAAAATTAACAAGAAAATATGGGATAAACTACATGGTGTTAGCTAACTTGTCATTGGAGTGATTAAAAATATTCAAAAAAAATTTAACATTTTAAGGGGAGCACATCAGATGATGTTAGGATAAAATATCCTATACCTAGGAGCTAGTCTACAGACATCCTCCAGAATAGAGATGTTATCAACCCTAGATTGTATTGAGATAATAAAGTAATGAGATATTGAGGTGTTGAGGTAATGAGATAATTATATGAGGTGATTACAAAGGTACAAAGGCTCTAGTTTTATAGGCAAGAGTATATAGGAAACATGGACAAGGTTGAGACAAGTGTCTCAACCTGGAGGAAGGAGAGTTCTGATAGAACTCTATAATATCCTCTAAGATAAGGTGGAGTCCAAGTTGGACTCAATGATACCCATCCACCCAATTAATGAATGTACCTAAGTAAACTTAAGTAAAGAGTAAATTGGTGACACAATATTACTCCAACACCCCCCCTTAAGTGTAACTTAGGGAGTACAACAATGTAGAAGAAAATAATTATGGGTGCTAGCAACAAGGCCATGTTAGGTACCCATGTAAAACTACAATGAAATCTCTCATAACTAGAGAAAAAGGAAAAAAACCCTATGGGAGAAAAATCCTCTCCAAAATAGAGAACATGAGGGTTTGAGAAGCCTTCAAAAAGATGTCCTGAAATCATGAACATGAAAATCATTGAAGCACGAAGAATTTGTAGACAAATGTTGATGACTGATATGGTGCTTTATCTGATGATCTCCTCTGATGAATATGATGATTAGGAAGAAAAAAATCTGTATGAGTTCTCCAAATGGCACTTCTCAAACATTGATCAAATGACAATAATGGAAATAGCATCTGTCAATCAAAGATACAGATGGCACAAGAATCTGTATGAGTGACTTTCACTACACAACCAATGATGTTGTTTGAGTGATACCATTTTCACTTCTCAACCATGTTGAAAATGCAGGTGCAATTATCTTAAAAGGAATCCAAGGGTGTTTGAGCACACTTCAAGTGAAACCGAGGAAGCCTCCACAAAAAGGAATGCAAGAGCATCACCATGCACTTCAAGCGAAACCGAGGAAGCATTAGCACGAATAGTTTGATACCCCCATAATGCTGACTCAGGTGAGGTTTGACAGATCCACTGAAATGATGTTTCACCATGCTATGCATAAGGGAGAAAATATGTATCTGCAACTGAGAAAAGGGTGTGTGTGGTCAAACTACACACTCACATGAGGCAAGAATATCAATGATTTTTCTGTTGTCATGGATGAAATCTTAGTTTGAAAAAGTTGTGATTGGAAAACAAAGACTCTACACAACCCCTCATGGCACTTTATAATTCATTGCGAGTACAATATTATGGCACATCTTGGTGCAAAAGTCCACAAAAGAGATGACACTAGATCTAGTGCGTCTACAAGTAGTTCTTAGAAAGGATGTTCAATTGATGCAAAGGACAAAAAGTCAAGAAAAACTTGAAAAAAGTGCACCCATGAGTAGTGCATGAAATCACATTTGCGACGAATGCTTCATTTGCCAAAACCGAACTCTGGATGTCCAAGTTAGGGTCATGTGAAGAAAAGTGCCTATTAGGGCCGAAAGGTGAAAAAAATGGCCCACCCCTCTTATGTACCAGGGGGCATGGGTTTGGTCCTTCATGGGACCATCAGCTCAGTATGTCAGAAAAGAGTGCCCCTCCCAGATGGAGAGGGCCCAAGAAGAGCTGAATGGGTGAATGGGTCTGATGGTAGCTCTATGCACCACCCCCATAACCACCAAGAACCATCGAAGGCAAAAGAAAAACATTGCCAAAATGATGCAAATCCACACAAAAGTGAACACAGTGGACACAGAGAGTGCCATTGCAGATGAAGAACCAAATATCTTACCCACTGTAGAAATGGAATAAATTCCAAGGCCATAGAATTCACGCCATGAGTTTACCTTCAAAGCTCCTCAAAACATGCATATAATTTGACCAAGAGGAAATGGGAAAACATGCTTATAACTTGACCAAGAGGCAATGGGAGTTGTCTTGGATAATGTTCACCAGACAGGAAGAATACGTCGGTCAGAAGTCCCTTTCAAAAGGAACATGGGCCTTTACTCAGCTACTACCATTAAAAATGAAAAGATGGCTACCATGAAGAAGTAGATATGTGGACCACACAAAAATCAAATGTGGGCCTCTAGTAGATTATTGCACCAGCCATACTTAAGTTTCAGCCACTATCTATCTTCAAGAGTGCCAACCGCCAAGTGATTTGGTTGGACAACATTTAAATTTGAGATTCGTTGAATGTGCTTGCCAAAAAAGATTGCATTCTCTAATACCATGTTAGGATAAACTATCCTATACCCAAGAGCCAGTCTACAGACATCCTCCAGAATAGAGAGACAAAAGACAAGAATATTGGTCAAAGAAATGAATTCACAACTTAATGCATCAACTAATCGGTGATTGAGGGCATTGTGACTCTGAAGGCTTAAATTGGCCAAAACAATCAACCAGCTACACAATTAAATGAAATCACCTGGTCTTAGCAAGAACAACAGATTGAGCATAAACTCATCCAAACAAAGTATGAAATGTGGATCTCAAAAACAAGCCTACAAACAAACAAAAATAGACCTTATAGATCTGAAAATAAACTGGTTTACTACAAAGAGAAACCATGGACCTCAAAACAAAAAAAAAATGAATTCTCTAAACTAGAAAGAGTTTTAAGACTGTAGTCTCTGATACCATGTTAGGATAAACTATCCTATACCCAGGAGCCAGTCTGCAGACATCCTTTAGAATAGAGATGTTATCAGCACTAGATTGTATTGAGATAATGAAGTAATGAGATATTGAGGTAATGAGATAATTATATGAGGTGATTACAAAGGTACAAAGGCTCTGGTTTTATAGGCAAGAGTAGATAGGAAACATGGACAAGGTTGAGACAAGTGTCTCAACCTGGAGGAAGGAGAGTTCTGATAGAACTCATTAATATCCTCTAAGATAAGGTGGAGTCCAAGTTGGACTCAATGATATCCATCTACCCAATTAATCAATGTACCTAAGTAAACTTAAGTAAAGAGTAAATTGGTGACACAATATTACTCCAACAGATGTTATGTTGTGTTTTTTCATAAAAAAATGAACCACTTTTTGTGCTCCCTCTTTTTGAGGCCCTTAATCTCAACCATTTTCAACATAAATTAGTAGTTTAGAAACTAGATTCGGAGTGGGTTCATTTGGAACCATTCATGGAGGAAGATTGATGAAATTGAAGCTTTGATTATGAAAATTCTACCTAAGGGCTCCAGTAAGTATGTAGGAAGGTTACCTTTGAAATGCTTCAATTGTTATAAGATTGGTCATAGTGCATCTAGATTTCCAAACAAAAACTCCAATGATATTAGAGAAAAATATTAGAAATATCATCCTAAGGGTCATATTGCATCTAATTGACACTCAAAAAGACTTGATTCATGGTGGATTCATTTGGAACCATTCAACTTCACCAATATACCAAGGACCCATTGATTACATGCTAAATTTTATTAAAGTAAACAAAAAGAAAAAAATTATTAAGATACCCCATATTGATATAGTTTAGTCAACTTAAACAATAATTTTAGCATTGAGACAAAACCCTAATATCTAAAACTCAACTCAATACAATAATGATTTATTAAAATTTATGGTTTATTTCTACAATGGGACAAAACTCTAATACCTAGAGAAACCATGGGATAAAATTAGCGAAAGAGTTTATATAAACTTAAACTATGATATATCTAACATAATAATAATTAGAGTATTCAAAAGTATTTTCAACTATGTGACATATTAAAGACCTGAACAAAGGGAGAAGAAAAAACAATTGGAGTCTATTTTAGTAAGGCACCTTTTATTTTTAGTTAGGTGGAATTTGTTGCAAGATTATTGTTGTTGTTTTCGGTTTTTGGCTAGATCGTCATGTTTATGATTTCAATTTTCATTATTTTAATCTGATATTGAATTAAAATATTTTAAGATATATTTTAAAGATTGAAAATTTGAAATCTAATTATGTAAAATCATAGTGTACATCTATATACAATCTACACATATTGTCTGCAAGTTGAGATTTAATTTTTTTTATATTATAAAATATTTAAATTCTAACATAAACTTTATCTTTAAACTAAGTGTCTTTTAGAAGATATTAAAATTTTTACATCATTAAGAATGATATGTAAATATAAGGTAGATATTTCTTCAAAGGCTAAATTTGACTATTTATTTGAAATTTATGGTCTCTTTATTTAGCGCATAATTAAGGTTACATATGTTTTAAAGATTGAAAATTTGAAATCTAATTATGTAAAATAAAATGTGCAAAGGGGGAGAATGTCCAAGGGGAAATCACTAAGATTAATGGACAATAGAAAGCTCACACCTATCTTCTTTTATCACATTAGAAGGAAGGTTGATCTACTAGGCCCAAGGAGGCTCAAATGCTAAGAGGATACATAGATTCCAACACTATTGAGTTGAAAGATGACTAAAAACTAGAAATAAGAAATTAAAGATTGGAAGGAGAAATGGGGTACTTAAGGATACAAATATATATGAACTTTAAATCTGATCTCACAAACAAATCTGAAAAAACTAGAATAGTGACTAATATATGATTTGAAATTCCAGTCTAGAATCGAAAGTATAGGGTGCCTCTGAGGATCATGAGTGAGTAAAACGTATGAGGTGAATTTTTCTTACCTTATGTACAAGATAATTTTTGGTGAAAATTTTTTCAACTGTGCCTCTCTTTCATACTTTTCTATAGTTGCCTCTATGACTATGCCACCTATCACCTACACATATAAAATGGGAAAAAATTTGGGGAAAATGTGTTTTCCTTGTTCAAACCGCTATTTAGGAGTTAACCTTAAAAATAAAGTAAAATTATTAAAAAATGAAAGTGTGTTATTAGTAGTAGAGGATTGATAAGATGCAATACCTTCAAATGCCTTTGTATTATTGAATCATTTATGAAGACGCTTGAAAGTGGTCTTTGATGTATTTCTTCACATAAAAGATGCTTAAAAGGATAGGAAGAACATGGATTTCTTCACATATGATTTGATCTAGAGATTACTCTTTTTTTCCATGCTTGATGCTTGAATGAATATTAATGTGAATATATTGCCTTTATTGCTCCTTGAATTAAAAACTTGAGCACTTGATTGCTTCAAATGATAAGGTATTGAAGGATTGATCATGGATTTGTATGCACTTAACGATGAATGCCAAAATAAGGGAGGTGTCATTTTTTTATACTCCAGCTAGCTATTTTGGAAACCAAAACTCAAAGAAGAGTTAATAGGATTTTACAATCCCACTGAAAACCAAAGACCTTTCTCCAATTGAAATTTGAGATTAAACAACATAGTATGGGATAATTCATAAGTATGGGGCCAGTCAAACTCACCCTCTATTGCTTAACTCGCCCTATACCAGCAATTTTGGGCTCACATTTCAGTCGGGGGTCAATTAGGATATTAGGATTTTGAAAATGTGCATGAAACAAGGGGTTGAATTTGAGACAAATAAAAAGGGGCACCCATAATGAAATAGGTTGTATCTATGCAAGTGAAGATAAATGAGATGAAATAATTAAAGGGATACCCAAACAGTAAAATCTACCCAATAAATACATGAGTCACTCACATTTCTATCAAAATGGCAGTTCATGCGAAGCCAAATTCATGCAAAAGGGCATGTTATTCCAGTAAAAAACTATCCTTTATTACAGAGTTAACATCATGATTCATATCTATAGTTTTTTCCATGTAGTAATCATTATATATACTAATTACAGAGTTAACCTTAGGTCCAAGTTAGCAGGTTTTTAAATCTTGTCTTGGCATATGGATTATGTTATGCCTTTGGTGCTTCATTCATAGTATAAGAACTTGTAAAAAATTATGCCACACTTTTCATCAATTGCACTAGTTGATCTATGCTTAAACAACCAACCAAATTGGTTCATGTCTCGACTGCTTGCCTCTTTACTTAGTTCCTGAATTATCAAAAGAAAATGCTTCTTAATTTCCAGACAAGAATCATATAAAAAAATGGGTGTCTATACTAAACACTATCTCCCATACTATCCTCTAAATATTAACACTAGTTACCAGCTAGATTATCAAAATAAAATGCTTCTCATGAGTTTCCATGCAAGAATCATATGACAAAACTGGTATCTATACTAAACAATATCTCCCATGCTATTATCTAAAGATTAACACTAGTTACCAGCTTTCCATTTGAATTGTCTAAAGAAACATAATTCATTTTAGCTCCATTTTTATTTATCCAAACAATGAACAACAACATTTGATAGAATCATAACAATAGGAATAATGTAAAGCATGATTTATACTAGGAGATGTCAAAACAAAAGTAATGTGGTATCATGCATAAGATAGAGGTACAATAAGAAACAAACTGAAAATTCAAAGTTATCATTTGATTGACTTCAAAAATTGAGGGTTGCAAAACCTACACAATTCTAGTTGGCAATCTGGGGCAAATAGGTTTGGGTTTGTAGGACGAGCTGCAACAAGAAGTGGGTATATAAAAGAGATTCAAAATATATAAATATCAGCCATGTGAACTTCATATTTGAAAGAGGATTACATAGATTATGTCTAAAAACATGATTTCCTACACAAACAATATACCTGGATATTAGCTCACAGTGTGCATGAACTAGAGTATTTAAATTTAGTTTATGGTCTAGTTCAAATATTACCAAATATAGTGATAGATAATAACCAATACATGCTAAACTAGGCTTACCTCTTGAACAATCTTAGAGGAATTTGTTTCACAATACTTAGTTGAATCTCGAATGAAAAGAAATGTGTCATTTCCCCTTAAAATCAATGCAACAATAGCTAAATCCTCAAAAACCATGCAAACAATAGCTAAATCCTAAAAACCATGCATGGCTATGAATTCCCTTTTTCAACTATTTCGGCAATCCTTCAAATATATGGTATTCAATTCTTCAAAATAAAAAATCTCAAACTTCCTGCAAACTCACATTCTATGGATGTCTTGCTAGACAACAATTTTGATTTACTCAAACCATTTGTAATCCTCGTTGAACATTTAAACTTTTCTAGATTTCTATCAATGCTCACACTTGAACATTTGTATTTAAAAAAACTTTTGAGTATACCTGTAATCTTCTACCAACTCGATCCATAGCTCCATCCACAATCCATTTTCATGCAACTTGTCATATAATCCTTCTTGCACTCTCTATTCCAACATGCTTTTTCACACTGATTTTTTAAACCACAAATACTGCATGGATGTAGATCCCACAATCTATCCTTCATATGTCCTTTCTTGTTACAATATGAACACTGCATAGTCTTTATTCCTTCAACCAATTTGCTTGAACCCGTATTCATCTTTCCATTTCCTGTAGCATATCCAAGACCTTCATATTCTGGCCTAATTATAGGCTCAATCAGATTCCTCATTCCTTGCTCATGCTTGCCCAGTCATTTGCCTTGTAAAACCATTCTATGCATGATATTCAAAGCAATATTCCCATCAAAATAACTAGAGACTTTCGCATTCTCATTAAATTTTATATGTTTATTATCACACACTTTTTTACAAACAACTTCAGCAAAACACATTTATCAAATGATGAAATCAAATTCTTTGTACTACAAGAAACATCACCTATCGATTTTGACTTCAAACATTCATTTTCTTCATTTAATTTTGTAATTTCCTTTACCCGTAAACTACTTTCTTCTTCCAACCTCATTAGTTTCTCTTCTAAATTTTTAACCAACTTCACTCTTTGTTCTAATTCTTCACTCCTTATATTAATTTCATCGAACAAATTTAACTTTTCCTCACTCTTTATTTTTCTCTCTAAGTTTGCTTGAATCCTTCACTTGCCAATTATGTGCTTCTTCCACAAACTTTAACATGTTTTCTAGATCTCTAATTTCCTCTATATAAACACTAATTTCATTTAAAATGTTACATTCTTATAATCCTATTTTGTTTCTTAATTTTCTCAATTCTTCTTGCAAAAAATTTATTTTCACAAATTAAACTTGTATTTTTTTTCTTTACATGTATTAATTCTTCTTATAAAATATTCGTCTTCTATTTTTTAACTCTATCAACTTTTCCCATTGACATTATAAAATTATTAAACTCACCTTAAAAATTCAGTCACCTTCCTTAGAACTGTTATCTTCTTTCTTTTCTTTGCAATAACTCAAAATTTCTAAGTGAAAATCCAACCCAACACACTTACTAGATAGTTATTACATTTAAAAGAGCATTAGAACTCTCAAAAATTTACGAAAATAAATTTCCAGAAAAACAGAACAGAGGAAATGTTAACAAAAATCTCTTGGCAACTTCTTCATACATATGACAATCCCTTTAAAAATCTTTGTGTTGTTCATGACCATCTTGAAACTTGTAATTTCCTCTATATTTAAATTTTTTAACGACCTGCAAACTTTCAATAAAATTTAGACTATGTGCTATTACACAATAAAATATTATGTTAATATTTCCCCCTTGAATTTCCTCTATTTATAGAGGACCTTGGAAATTTCTTGGAAATGAAATAGTGAGAAAATGTGAAGAATGATGAGTGTGTGTGTGATATTTGGTACCTGTTAGATGGACACAAACACTTCAATAGATCATTGTTTTAGCGATATGGGGTTAGTAAAAGCACGAAAGACATATAAAACCCACTAAAGGCGACCTATTGCCTTCTAATCTAGGAAGAGTATGAACATCAACATATCAGCCCTCAGAATATGTTGATGGAACAGTGACCAATACAACCTAAATACGAAGGATTTGAGTTAAAATGAGGTAAAATGGTGAAACAAGCATGCAAACTAGCTATGAAAGATGAAATGAAACTAACAATTAGTATTTGCAATGAAATAGCTTATGATCTAGCATAAAAATAACAGCATAACAATGCAAAAATTATCTAAGAGGAAGGCTTATGTTCTCTCAAAACATGCTCCTATTTATAGAAGAAATGGGAGAGAGAGGGGGGACATGGTTCATTTATGAGCATGGAGGCCCAATAAATGCACATGTAGGTGCCATAAATGCACATGTAGGTGCCATTAAT
>MU227725.1:125034-136478 GCA_018584345.1 Thuja plicata
TTTTGTAAATCCTCTAACAAGGTGGCAATTCAGTTGAATTTTTCTAAAGACCTCTCACAAGGCCACTCCTCACAGGGTGTTTAAATCCTCTAACAGGGTCACACCTAACAGTGTGTTTTGTAACCTTAAACAGGGTTGGCTCCTAACAGGGCTCACTTCAGAAGAGTGAAAATCAGTAACTAGTTGCATTGGTGGTTTTCCCAAATTGGGTTTCCATGTTATATCTGGTGTTACTTGTGTTACTTGTGTTCATGTTATTTGTTTTATGCATGTCAATCACTGTGAATGTTTAAAGAACATAATAAGTTAATTTACCGAGTTACAACAGTTTATATCTAAGACATCTAAAGGACTTGTGGATTTATTTTTGTAGTAACTGATTCACCCCTCCCCTCTCAGTTACTCCATCCATATTTCCAACAGAATCAAAGTTGCAAAAAGTATTTATGAATTGAGAGAGTGAGACAATGAATTAATTCAATTCTTTCTTTTCCTTACTATCTTACACTGATGTGATCAACATCTGTTGGGCAGTTTCCTTGAAAAGGTGATTCTTTCCTGCTCTTTCCATAGTCCCTAACTCAATTTTAGTCACTTCAAAATCTTCAACTGCAACATCCTTCTTTTCTTCCTTCAGTATGTAGGTAGCTACCTCAGCTGTCCACTTCCCAATTTTAGTATCAGCGAACATCCGTGCTGTACGATTCACTTTCTTGGCCTTGGGAGTCTTTTGAGCATACTTACTGACTATATCCTGCACCGGAATAGATACATGAATCAAACTTCATTTCTTATTAACAGAAGAAGTTAACCATTTTGGGGTATCATTTGTTGCTGCTAGCTGAGGATCATTTTTAGCAGGGGTGTCCATTAAATCCAGAGTTACATCGTCAAGATCGAAGAGATCTTTCCTGATTTTCTCATCTTCTCCAATTTGGTAGTTTAAATCTCCAAAATTGTCATCCTCCAAATTGACTGTTTCTGTATGCTCCTGAGTCATCTTTCACTTTTTCTGTGATCAGGATCTTGATCTGGTAATGCGCCGAGGGGAGGCCACAGGGGAAAGTTCTACCGCAGGTTTCTTCCTGGGATCCTTCTTTTGTTGCTTATCAGAGGAACTTGCATTACCAGATGGTTTAGGAGAATTAGAAACAGAGGGGGAGGAAAATAAAATTGAAGTTTTAACTCCAATTTTTTTAGGACTAGACTGATCTCTTTTTGTCTGCAGCCATTCTTCAGTTAATTTGAGTACATGTTGTGTCCTGCACTTAATGTCGTCTTCCTCCTCTCTTGACCAATCAATATCTATCTCTTTAGTATCTAGGAGTCTTTTGAAACTAGGTTCAACTAAGTCAGAACCATCATCTGTGACCCCCTCTATGATGAACTGCAATCTCATGGATAGAATTTGAGATATGCAGTGTCTACTATGACCTCTCTTCATGACTTCTGACTCATTTGCACAGCCTTCCCAGAAATCCTCTAGATGGGGAACTGGAAACATGTGAGATCTAAGGCCTAGATTCCCGCTAGCAAGGTTTTTATTATCAAAGCCTGTTCTCTCTGTGTAATACCTAAAATAAAAATGACCAAGGTCATTTCCAATACTTATTGCATCTTCAATAGTCTGGCATGAAAACTTACCTAGCTATAATGGGAAGATTTTCTCCCATCCTTCCTCAGGGAGAAAATGTTTAAGCATAATAGCAAGTTGTTTATAGACTTCTGCAAGGATGATTCAATCAAAGGCATACCTAGGTAATTTTGTAGGGGCATCTTCAAAACCACCAATTCTAATATAAGAGAACCTAGGGAACTGAATATTAAAACTCCCAAATCTTGTCACAAATTGCTGAGCTTCTGAACTCATTCTCCTAGCTGAATCCCCAGACATCTCAAAAGAAAGCTTATCCATAAAGGTATCATGTACCCTTTTGTAGTTCTGAATCAGATTGTCTTTACAAAGAATAGGAAAATACTCTAAAACACACATTCCATCTATCCAAGGCTCATGAATCATACCATCCCATATCCTACTACAGGCTAGATAGTACATCAGATAAGAAGAGATGAAAAAACTACATCTAGTGAGTTTGGAATTATTCAGTTGTTCTCTCATAGATTCTGTAATTAATTCGGCCCAATCCAACTTGTGTCTTCCCTCTAAAACAATTTCTACATAACAAAACAACCAATCTGAAAATCAGAATGCCTCAGGTGACCCTCTGACTCTATGTAACATCATGAAAATATCACTAATGTATGGATGCACATGACTTCTACTGAGATTTTTGGGTAAGCGGGAACCTCCCCTTTGGGTGTTTAATAACCAGTGCTTGGCTATTGCGGTATGGTTTGCATCAGCATTTGGTTTGAACTTAACAAGGGATTGTGCAGGATTGAAGGTAGAAAAAGTTTGCTCTTGGATTTGGAAAGTTGAAGCGACAATTCCTTTGTTCACAGCTATTAATACCTCACCATTTCTTTTTAGAATTGATTCGGTTCCCTGGTCATAGTGTTAGATACACTCATGGACAAGTTCAAGACATACCACTGTAGGAGGAAAGTAAGAACCTACGCACAACCCACTACTTAAAATTTCAATAGAAGGGACACTCTCTTTAATAGATGCAGTGAGCCTATCAGCTATTCCTTCTACATCATATCCTTCTAAATCTGTGTCTGTTACAATAGGATTTTAACATACCAAACTAGACACACTTCCAAACAAATGGAATGTAGACTTCATTCTTGCAAGAATAGACTGAGAATTGTTACAAAAACTCCCGTAAATTTCACAAGCTCTTAAATTTAAACACTGTAGGAATGGAAACCTGACTTACCTTAATCACTATGGACAATTCTGCAACTGGAGCTCCAAAAACCCTTACCTTCAATCTTCACGCATATAGACAGCGACATTATTTCAAAAAAAATAATGAATGCTAAGAAGAGTTTTAATAAGAAATACCATGTATTTGGTAATTAATTGCCCATCATAAAGACAATAAAAGCTTGGAGAATGAAGTGACCACTCACACACCAAATCATTTAATGCCACTTGTGCAAACTTTTATGCTACACAAATTCCTCATTAATTTGATAGCTCAGACATGTTTAACCGCCGCCAATACCTTCCTTCATTAAAAGCCTTTTCTAGGTAGGGTCCACAATTGAAATGATGGCGGTAGTCCTTTACTTTTTCCATGTCTCACTTTTTAAAAATCATTGAACACTCTTGAACACGAATGAACCAAGTTCAAGGGTGTTCTTATGTGCTCACCACTGTTCAAGTCTGTTCCTTTTTTTATATATCAACTTCATCTTCAAACTAGAAGTCCCATACACCAATATTGATTCCCAGCTTCGATTAATCAAAAAATTTGAAGATCACGATCATGAGACACCTTTTTAGCGATAACGCTATTCACTTGCTACCGTGTCATAAAAAAATGAACGAGCTTGAACACTCTTGAACACTCTTGAACTAAGTTCAAGGTTGTTCAAGACTTTTCAAACCTGTTTAAGACTATTCAAACCTGTTCAAGAAACATGTTAGCAAATGATTTTCCTATTTTCACAAACATAGATGAACCACAAGGTGGACCCTTTCACTGGTAATTTGAACATGAGGACTTAAGCAGCTTTGATATTCACAAAAATAACATGGCAAGTCTAGAAATCAAATATAAGGACAAAGATTAAGACTTGGACTAACATCGGCTCTGACTGGGGACTGGATTTTCTTAAAAGCCAGAGAACTCAAACACTCTGGTTTCGCAAACTGCTGCAAAAGGCTCAGAAAAACACAAAAGAAAGGAAAGACACACAACCCAAGAGAAAACTAAAACTAATATATACAAAAGGATACATGAACCTAGACTAAAGCTTTAGCAACTTGAGATCTTGCGCATTATAGGAAAATAGAAAGATCATTCCATCTGGGTACGCGAGCTTAAAAGCATTGGTTCCTAACTCTTCAGCGATGACAAAGGGCCCTTTCCAAAGTGATTCATATTTATTGTGGGAACCTTTTGGAGCCTTTCTTTTGTCCTATAGAAAGACCTCATCTCCTTTCAAAAAACTTTGGGTCTCGCTTTCTTGTCAAAAATGCTTTTCACTCTAGTCTAATGTTCAGTAATTTTATCCACCAGAGCTTCTCTTTCTTCTTCTAGTTTATGCAAATACATGATCCTTTTCTCTAAGGAGTCTTTAAAATTTTGATCTTCAATGGTCATTTGCAGTTTAGCTACTGAAAGTTCCAAAGGAACTGAGACTTGTGCACCTATCCCATACACCAACTCAAAGGGTGCCATGCTAATTTCTCTCTTGGGGGTAATTCTATTAGCCCAAAGAGCTTCATAAAGTTTCTTATGCCAATTCTTTCCACTATCATCCACTAACTTTTTCATGATCATTATCAAATTTTCATTACTTGACTTGACCTGCCCATTTCCTTGGGGGAAATAATCTGATGAATGAGCCAGAGAGATATTATGATCAAAACAGAAAAGGGAAAGCTCCTGCGAAGAGAAGTAAGTGGCATTATCGGCTACAACTTTTTGAGGTACTCCAAAATGTACCAAGATATTATCTTTTAAGAAATCACATACCACCTGAGAATTAGCCTTCTTGGTTGGAATGGCCTCGACCCACTTAGTGAAGTATTCAGTTTCTATTAGGATGTAAGCGTGACCTGCACTTGATTGAGGATTGACAGGACCGATGAAATTGATTCCCCATTGCTTGAACGGTTTACTTATCACAACTAGTCTCAAAGGCAAGGTAGCTAATTGGGATCTTCCAGAGAATAACTGGCATTTCTCACAGTTCTTGATGAATGTGTAAGCATCTTTGAACATCCTTGGCCAGTAGAAATTTTTTTAAAGAAGTTTGAATGCCGTCACAGTAGATGAGAAATGACCTCCACAGGCCTCTTCATGAAAGGTTTTAAGCAACCGTAACTGCTGACTTTTATCCACACATCTTAGAAATGTACCATCAAGGCCTCTTTTATACAATACACCTTGCCATATTACATACTTTGCAACTTGTAGTCTCAGAGTTTGTCTCTCTTTAGGCGATATTCTTTGTGGACATTCTCCATAAGTTAGGAAATAAGAAATGTCACAGAACCAGGAATCTGTCAAACTGGCCAACAATACTTGAGATGTTTCACATTCTTGATTTTCATGATGACTTACATTTTCTTCAATAAATTTACACAGCCCCCTACCCCTGACAAGTTTGGTGGTTTTTATTATCAATTCATATTCCTGAATCTTCATCACCCATACTTCTCTCTTGTTCATGGCTATTTCTTGTTGTGTGAGAAGTGCTTTCACTGCTGAATCAGGAACAAACACTATGGAATGAGAATGAAGAATATAGAATCTAAATTGCTTAATTGATTTCACTACGACAAAGGCTTGCATCTCAATGGGGGAATATTTTAGTTCATGTTTTTTAAACGGTGTACTCATGAAATCAATGGGCGCCTCGTTCCCTAAAACATCCTTCTGAGTCAGAATTCTGAACAAAGTGTGCTTAGAAGCATAACAATAAATGATGAAATCTTTTTTGTGGTCAAGGTAAAATAGAGACGAGGCATTTTCTATAGCGGTTTTGATTGCTTCAAAACCTTTTCTACCTTATGTCCATTTAAAGGGATGTTTTTCACTCATCATTCCCACTATGTGTCTTGTTAACTCAGAAAAATCTAGGACAAAAGCTCTCAAGAAGTTAATCTGGCCGAAGAAAGATTTGACTCATGTTCTGGTTGAAGGTAAACTAATTTTCTGAATGGCCTTTACTCTTTTAGGATCGATCCTAATCCCTTCTTGGATACAATATGCCCCAACAACTTTCCCTCAGTCACACCAAAAACTAATTTTTTAGGATTAAGAGATATGTCATGGTCTCTACACCTCTGTAGGACTGATTTGAGATCTCAGACATGATGTTTCTTTCTTTTTGAGTACACAGTCAAATCATCAAGGTAAATTACTATAATTCTATTTTTTAAATCAACAAAGGATGAATCCATTGCCCTTTGGAAAGTTGCTCCTGCATAAATCAGGCCAAAGGGCATTCTATTATAAGCAAATGTTCCCCATGGCGTGGTAAAAGAAATCTTCTATTTATCTTCCTCAAACACACTCACCTGATTATATCCAGAAAACCCATCAAGTAGAGACATCATTTCTGATCTGGCAACCACCTGTAAAACATGTTCCATTTTGGGCAGGGTATAATTATCTTTTAGACTAGCCTAATTTAAATTTTAGAAATCCACACAGATCCTTATTTTGCCATTCTTTTTTTTTCAGACAGGGACAATATTTGCAATCCAAGTTGAGTGATGAATAGGGTAGATGATTCTGGCTTTTAGCATTTTTTCAACTTCCTTTAGAATCACTTCAGAAACTTTAGGATTGTAACTATGAAGTTTTTGTCTGAAAGGCTTTGATTCAGGTTTAAGAGGAATATGATGGCTAAATTTCCCTTTCCAAAAATCTTTAAGGTCGCTATAATCCCAAGAAAAAACATCAGTGTAGGCTGTTAACAAGATCTGAAGGTTTTTCTTCTCTTGAATAGATAAAGTCTTACCTATAGATATCCACCTAGGTTTGGCGGCAGTGCCAATATTCACCTTGTCATATTATTTTTGCACACCTGACTGAGAGTTTTTCCTTGAAATGAAACTATCATATTTTCGAGAAAACAAGTTCTCTAAGGAAACCAAACCTTTGGCAGTTTTTTTGCTCTTCAACTGGACAACTTCTTCTGGTAAGAATTCAAGATTAGACCTTTCACTATCTTCATTCATTCCTTCAAAGTATGTGGATGAGAAAACTTCTATACATGCCGTGAAATCCTTAATCCGGGCATCATCTTCAAAAACTTGTAGGTGTTCAATGTTATCCAAGATAGCCGGTCTATATATCATCTCAACCCTATATGTCTCTATTTTAAATTTTGGGTGAGGGAGTAGTAGAGATGCTGATACAACTAGGGAACTAGCCCTTGTATTGAGACTTCTGGAAATGGCTTCTATGGAAAAAGCTTCAAAATAATTAACTTCATCCCACACTAAATTTTTGTAATGTTTCAGGTGCTTTTTTTTTACTATAAACTGACCCTTCACTTGTTTAATGATAAGTTTAGCATCACCTTTCACAACAAGTGCCTTGATTCCCAGTGTCTTTGCCTCTCGCAACCCTAATAACAGAGCCTCATATTCAGCGGTATTATTAGTATTTTTAAAATCCAATTTGAAAGAGAAAGGGATATATTGATCATCTGGCCCTTTAAAGACTACACCAGCCCCTGAACCTGCAGTAGCACAACTAGCATCAAACTCCATCAACCAAATTTGCTCCTTTTCACTAAAGTCTTCACAAATAGGAGGGGCTTCATTTGAGAAAATCATGTAATTACAAAACTCATAGTATTGAAATAGGATTTCCGCCTTAGGATCATCGGATGGAATTATAATGTATTTATTTTTAGCTTCAAGTTCCAATTTGACCTTTTTCTTTCCAATAGGGATAATGGCTTCTGACCAATCCATCTTTATTTCCCCACCCATGTCTCTACAAAAAGTCCTACTCAAGAGCATACCATAGCTTGCAGGTATATCTACTACTAAAATGGTTAACTTGAGTCTCTTATTAGGATAAGCAGCTAAAATAGCTTGAGCATCTTTAACTTGACCTATTAAGGGCATCTATTTCTCGTCCATAGAATAGCACCTCCCAAAAGTTTTAGTCATGCTTAAACCTAAAGATTTGGCAATAGATGAAGGCATAACATTATCAGAGGCACCTGAGTCTATAATGCAATTACTCAGTTTAAGGCCATTAAGGAGTAGAGAAATATAAAAGGGGTCAGGCTTCCTGATTTCATCAAATTCACATTTCAATTCTGAGGTAGGAGTAACAGTAGTGTTGCTCTAATTCATAACAAATGTTGAAACAGTTACAGGAATGTTAACTAGGTCATCAATTTGATCAACGGTGCACTGATTAGATTTAGATGAATTTGGAAGGTCACCTTTGACGTACTTGACCAACTTATCTATTTCTTTGGGATTTAATCTCAGATATTCTGCAGGAGAGATTTGGATAGCAGAAGACTTGCAAAATTGTACAATATCAAAAGAGGGCACGCTATAATCTTTTTACACAACCTTAACATTAGGAGTCCAAGAACTAGGAGAAGAAGAATTACTTACAAGATCTCGAGTCTTGTGGAAAGCATTGGATGATGTTGGAGTGTTCTTTGAAGACTTTTGATTTCAAGTGAGCATGGCACAAGCGGGATCCCCAAGGGTGATCAGAATATCTCCTCTTTTTGAGTCAGATTTGTATTCTAAAAAGTATGAGCCAGAGTCACCATGTCTGTCTTGAGGGAGCTCTTCTATATTACATTCTCCTAACACATCTTTGGTGGCTTCCATTTGTACATGTCTCTACATATCCGGGCAAGAATTAGCATCATGATCTGTTGTCAGGTGAAAAGAACACATGATAGCCTCTTTTGGTGAAGCTTCTAGGGACAATCTTGGTTGATTAGAAGGTAGCAAAGGGGTTTTTTTGTGCCATTGATTAGGCTACTTTCGACTGATATCTTGATAAGGGGAAGGAAATGAAGATCCTTGTTTTGGTAACTGCCTTTTCAAGGCAATTACATCAATCATGAGTCTTTGAACAACTAGATCTGTAGGAGTAGAAATAGAAGGTTGAGAGTGAGAAGTCTGTACATATTTTCTCCATTTCCCTACTGTAATAAGGTCATCTTCTAAATCACTGGCCTGTCCTTGGGCAATAGAAAAATCAGCTGGCCTACTCCTTCTTAAGTGAAAACCTATGTTCGGGGGCATAGAGTTTACAAAGAAAAATTATTGCTTTTCTGGGGTCGGTCTTTTGGCAGCAAGAATTCTATGGATAACTTTGTTATATCTAGCCACATAGTCTCTCAGTGGCTCATGAATCTCTTTCTTCATTTGTGTTAATTGTGCTACCAGGGAATGTTCATCATCAACCCCTTTAAAATGTCCTTCAAACGTGGTCTTCATGGTTTGCCAATTTGTAATAGACCAGGCTGGCAATTGACCAAACTATTCTGCAGCTCTTTCTAAGAGGGATTGAGCAAAGAGCCTGACGGCTACATCTTCATGTTGCACTGCCAAAATGGCAGTAGTCACATTGAATGCATTCAAGTGCTCATCTACTGAGACTTTTCCATCTCTGGAAAATTTAGGCAAGACTTCTTTAATACCTTTAGGGAGAGGATGATGAGCTCCTAAATTTGAAGGACCAACTATTGCACCCTATGGCTGAGCCATAACCGCACTTGGAAAGATTGTTACTAATGGCGGTGCTTGAATACCAGACAAAGTTAAGGCTTGCCAAATGCTAGAGGATGAGGAAGAATTGGAAGAAGCTTTATGAGGGGAAGAAGGTCCACTCTTGGCTTTGGGTTTTTAAATGGAAGAGTTCAAAAAATGAAGATTTTACAAACTCTAATGAAAAGCATCAAAGATACCCTCCTTCCTCTGGGCCCTGGTATATGGTCGAGAATCTAGTATTATATTCTTTTATTGCCTCTGAGAAACTTTGTCAATAATTTGTGCCTCTTGGGCAATTGGGAGCCCTCTCAGCCACTCTCCTATATCTTCCTCTTCTAGAACTAGGAGAACTTGTTGATACTGGTGATAGCTGGTTTTTAAATTCCAAGCAACAGTGTTCAAATCAGAGATTATATCCTCTTGGGTGTTTTGGAAGTTAAGATCTGGTTGAATAAGATGTATCTGTCTAAATACCCTACATAACAACATTTCTTAAAAATTTTGGCATTAAGGGCATGAATACAATATTCTTTTCAAGTCATGAGCCATTACAGTATTATTTGAATTCTTTAGTTGATGAACATACACTAATTTGCTCATAATGTAGTTGTTTTCTATGAATATTTACTAAATAAAAGCATACAAACATATTGTTGCTTCAATTCTTGCTCATTGATTTTCACTTGTAGCTCATATGCATTTTGTCAATTTTGTTACATATCTCCATCTCTTTGCAAATCTTACTATTCTATAAGCATAAACATCAATATTTCATAACATAGAAATGATAACAATACCAGTCATGTATCTTCTAACATTGATTTTCTCAAAATGAACTATTATGCCTTTTCTGCATTTGTATACTCATTGTAACAGCATTACTTCCATTTCTCATTTGCATAGTGAACCTCTCATCCTTCCACTTCTGCATATTTTAGTTCATTAAGAACCCTTCCTCGCTCATGTGTCTCCTGCAACATCATGGATCCTTTTTTGCATCTGCATCTTCTCCTTCTTTATGGATGTAAAATGTAACCTCTTGAGATGTGAACAACCTTTCTTACATGTAATGGGTTATGTGAAGTTTGAGCACGGGCTCATGACACTCACTGCATTTCTTTTGTTATTTACAATTCAGTCACATGTTCACCTATTGCACACATACCATCAATAAATCTGTTAGGTCAGTAGATAAAATAAATCAATCAATATTTGTGTGTGAGTTTCATTTAGGATGGCATTCATTCATGAATATTGATTGATTTGTTTATGTTTGTTGAACTAGCGGGTTGACCTAATTATGAAAAAGGTTTCTCATATAGAAATACTAAGTCCCTTACATTCAGATGTTTGGTTTTGAAAATGAGAAGAACATACATAAAAGTGACCATAAATAGCAAAATGTTTCATGTTTAGAACAAGTCCCTTTAATACTATGTTTCAAATATTTGAAGACCTGACATACAACAAACAAACATTCAACCAACCACAAGGCAATGCATGGGACCCCTACTCCATACTTCTATCATGCTTTCTATTTTGCAAATGTCCTCTTTTACTTGACATGAAATAAAAGAGGACATTTGCAAAATGAGAAGAACATACATAAAAGTGACCATAAATAGAAAAAGGTTTCATGTTTAGAACAAGTCCCTTTAATACTATGTTTCAAATATTTGAAGACCTGACATACAACAAACAAACATTCAACCAACCACAATGCAATGCATGGGACCCCTACTCCATACTTCTATCATGCTTTCTATTTTGCAAATGTCCTCTTTTACTTGACATGAAATGTGAAATATGAAAGGACACTTGTATATTACATTCAGTTTGAATGCACAACGTAATTGATAAGTTATAATCTTTTTTTGAAATTCTTGAATGTGATCAATATTGGAGATACAAATAAGACATCAAATGAAGAGACTACATAATAGATGAAATTAGAGGTTGCAGGAAATAGGGGAAGGAGGGTATTTATCATCCCAAGATAGCTTCTGGCTATGGTGAGATTTATTACATGAGAAGAACTTTTTATTTATGTCCCAAAATTAAAGAAGGGGCTTGGTATACTTTGAATATATAT
>MU227725.1:149370-234368 GCA_018584345.1 Thuja plicata
AACCTTGCTATGCCCTCTTCTCTCTCAAACAAGTCTTCTAACCAGCCAGACAACTCGCTTCCTGATCGGTAGACTCCAGCTCCACGGTTTCAAGATCTCTCAAACTCTCTTATGAAATTTATCCAAAGATGGATCACTCTCAACCATCGGTTCCTTAACTTGATTAGTCAATCTAGCTTCCATTTGAGCAAAAGTATTTGAAATATTCTTCTCCACCACATCATGGAGTTTTGCAATCATCGCAGGGTCTAATCTTCTTAGAGGCATCTTCTAAGATCTTCACAAACCCTCTGCAATGAATCACCAAATAGATCCAACCTTTACTGCAGGTCCTGGTGCAAACTACCTCACATTCGGTGCTCTATCCACACACTAAAGAATAACCACACTCTGATAAACTCCACCCAAGGTCCTGGTGCAAACTGCCTCACATTCGGCGCTCTGTCCACACACTCAGGAACAATTGTGCTCTGATACCATCTGATTTAGGGCAAGGGCATGAGGATCCCAAATGGAGATGTCCTAACCCCTAGAAAATATCCACACAATGGAATATAAATAACAACACATAGATTTATATCCACACAATGCAAATAATCATAATAGAATCATTATATTTTCATCCAATATGCCTGGCTGTAAGGCCTTCCAGGTTACGGCCAAATACAATGCAACTACAATAGAAGCTCTATAAGATCTCACAAGATCCAAATGAAACCCTAGCTAGCCCAGATCCACACACTGGTAGGAACACCCAAGGAAGATCTAAACTTGTGCTCGCAAGCCCACCAAGCAATCTCCTTGTTTCCCAAGCCACAGCCACTAGCTCTTCTCAAAACTTGCTCCTCTACTTCTTCCTCTTCTCCAAGATGAATGAATGATCCTAGCTAGTCCAGATCCCCACACTGGTAAGAGCCCCCAAGGAAGATCTAAACTTGTGCTTGCAATTCCACCAAGCAATCCCCTTGTCCCCCAAGCCGCAGCCACTAGATCTTCTCAAAACTCGCTCCTCTACCTCTTCCTCTTCTCCAGGATGAATGAATAATGACTAAAGACTTCCCCCACAACCCCTACTTATACCAATCTAAGCCACTGGTCGGCCCTGAATATAAATTAAATACAAATAACGAAATTAAATGCGACAAGTCGGCCAACAACAATAATTAAATGCCCAAAATAGATGTCTTAGTAAAATCGCGTAATCTCCTAGCTCCGGATGAATTAGAACTTGTGCTTTGAACCGTAGGTAGAAATCTAGGCCCTCTTCAATCCTTGAAATCTGCATCTTGTAACTCTTTGTGGAAAATTACTTATATGGCCTATAGTAGGCACAAAATTCCTAAGCAAGGCTGAGCTCCTCCTAGTCCATGCCAAGCAACCAAGACCATGCCAAGTTCCATTAAATACATCAAAACCAATTACCGAAGACCCAAGTAGGTCCACAAAACTCTACCAAATCCCTCACACATGAAAATAAGTCCACACAACTCCATCAAATCTCCCAAACATGCAGGATAGCCAACTACGCTGGGATGCTCCTGCATGAAATATTCCCTTTTTTGCATTGTCCAGAGTCTAGTGGGTCCGGGACACTTGTTACTCTGTCACATTGTTGCGCCAGATAAAGACCCTACACATTTTTATTTTGAGTGAATTCTATCCATGGATGAGATCAAATTCAAACCGTAGATATTTTTATTTCATTTCTTATACTTTAATGGGTCTAGGACACGCGACGATCAGATGCACTCTCGCGATAGATAAAGAACTTGCAACTTTTCATGGTGAGTGAACACCGATCTTAGATATATTTAATATCCACCATAAATTCTTCCTCCTACATCATTGATACTTTTAGTGGGGCCAAGGCATGTGGAAGCATGTCATGATTTCTTAAAGAATAGATATCATGCATCTTGTCTTTAAGGCATTACGCAAACTAAAGATCATGTTCGACTAATAAGCGTTGAAAGATCTGTCATGTAAATCGAAGTCTATGCCTGTCAACTTGCCCAATGAACCAAATGATACCACCTGTATCCTCATCATCTTATCCTTGTACATCGGTGGGCCTAGGACTCGTGTCACTTAGGCATGATGCCTTAAGAGATAGATTTTGTGCATCTTGTGTGTAAGGAAACACGTCGATTGTCAGATGGATATTTACTTGATCGATGTATAATCTTGTTTTGGATTTTTTCAACCGCAATTAAAGTACGTGTAAGCCAAGTGCATTCCTTTGAAGATTAAATAGCTTCATCTTTCTGATCATGGGATTACGATAATCGTCGATCTTTTGGAAAAGGTAATGATATTTAAGTAGACCCGCAAAAAATAAAACTTTCTTAAATAACTCGCGAAAAGACTTTCAACAACTAGTTTTATGAATTCAAAAATTTACACGCCATAGAATGTAAGACTTTCAACATAGCCAATTTTAAAAGGAGACATGTATGAATTAATAAGATGAATGCACAAATTAGGAGTTTTTCAAGCATAAACTAAAAAATGAAAGGATGAAATAAGAGCATAAATCACAATAATGAGAATAAGGAACACTTCCATGAACTATCCTCATGTCCAAATTTGATCCGTAAATCTGGGTTCCACCAGTGGATCTTTCTAGGGATGTGCATTCATACCTAGACACATCAAGATATTAGCTATCTCTAGAGAAGAAGACCATTATAAGAACAAAAGAATACAATACATATCATAAAAATAAAGAAAAAAAACCCGCCTTTTGTATTTTTTTAAGAAAATAAGTGTTTAATATACTGACCATGTACATGAATCTCATGAGGATAACCTTCCAAATCCTATAAAAGATAAGAATTCTCACCTCCTTTACCGATGATGAAAAAAGGACCTATCCATAAGGCCTCAAATTTTCCATGTTTTTTTTTATCCTGATCTTTTACATTCCATCTCAAAACTAAATCTCCTTCCTGGAACTTCCTTTTTGTGGTATTTTTGTCAAACAAAACATTCACTTTCTATTGTAATTGATGATTTTTCTCTTGAGATGGATTCCTCATTTCATCCAATTCTACAAGCTATTGAAATCTATCTTCCATAAAATCCACCTCATCCCATTGTTCTTTATTCACAAATTTGTATACTGGTAACAAATTATTCAATGGTAAATTAGCTTTCTTTTCATAAACAAGTTAATATGGTGCATATCCAGTAGACTTCTTAATTCTAATTGTTAGAATAACTGAGAGAGGGGGGGGGGGGTGAATCAGTGGCCTAAAAAATATTCCAATAAACCAACCCAAAAAATTAGTACCACAATATTAATCCTTCTAGTTATTTTCAGTCCTACAAGATGTATGCCTTGAAATAATCTTAACAAATAACTACTTCTCAGAGATCAATTTTAAACCTTATTCTTACTATTTACTTATAAGAAATCTTTCATTTACCAAAATACAGTAAATTGCATAGTGTATACCGATCAATCCATATTTAGTTGTGTAATGTAAAACACTAAAGTAATGACTAATAAACACATTGACACATGGATTTTTAACATGGAAACCCTATTAAGGGAAAAACCACTTGAGATCGGTAACCCAAAATTTTCACTCTTCTGAAGTGATCTCGGTGAAGAGCCAACCCTACTAAAGGTTAAAAACACACTGTTAGGTGTGACCTTGTTAGAGGATTTAAATAGAATAGTTAGTCACTTGATATTGGGCATATCTATGCTACCTTATATAACCAAACCCTAGTTTGTCAAATGGTATCTAGAATCTCATGCTATCTTCATGATCAAAATTTTTGATACTCATTGGGATGTAACTCAATATAGAAAGGATTGTTAAGTCCAGCTTGGTTAAGAGACTTTCTGATCCAATGGTTAAATTGAAATAATAAATGATCTATACACATATACAACTATTGACTTGCAGATTTTAAGATCTATTGTAAGCGCATTATACCTTTTTGATCAATGTATCTTTTCAATACCTTTTCTCCATGTCTTTATGCTTCGTGATTCTATGATCTATTATTCGGTGTTTGCAGAATTATAGCTATGTTCTTTAGCTTGATTGATCAGAACTGTATGAAGTTGTTCTTCACCAATTTCTCCTTAGCATCCTCTTTCTCTATTCACTCCCCTTAATTCATAATGAATAAGATTGTCTCTTTATAGACATGATATCACCATTTCTAAGTTCTTGACTTTCTTGTTCTTGGCGTGATCTGCAATTCTAGCCAACCTTGCTTTAAAACAATAATTCAGTTTTATCTCATAGATTTCTCTTTGATAACTTAAAAATAAAACTCATTTAAAGCTTTCACTTATCTCTGGCTTTAACATGTCGATGAAAACAATGTTAAGAACCCGTTAAATCCTTTAGCTCTTGCCAGCTAAGTCTTTTGTCATTTCTGAACATAAGTTCCTTTCAGTGTTTTAACTCTTGGTAGCTTCGGTCAACACTTTAGTTCTCCTTGGGTATCTCCATTAGGGTTGTCTGTCTGTCAGGGTTGTCTATCTGTTGCGATTGTCTATCCATTTGGTAACACTTTTATTCTCACCATCGGTAATGCTTCTAATTCTAATTTTTGGTAACACTCTCCTCTCGGGGTTCTCTATCCATCAGTGTGCACTTGTCCATCTTTGTCTGTTGTCATTTTGTGAATACTAAACTTTTATGCATTACTGATAGCATAACCTTTATCTTTCTGGTTCTTTGAAGTCTTTGACACTTTATATATAACCAATCAGATAATATCAAGTTGACATCGATGAAAATACAATCCATTAACTAATTTAATGTCATACATTATCTTTCTACATTTTGATGATCATCAACTTAAAATCTTCAAACATTCTATTAGTTATGGTTCATCAATCTCTCCCTTCAGCATTGATGGCAACACACTACATTATCATACTATATTATTATTAATACAATATGAAATATATCAAGTGTATTTCATCAATCTCTCCCATATCTTTTGTTCTATAACCAATACAAATGTATGGCTATCGGTAAGCTCATATAGCTTAGATTTGTTTCTTGCAGAGTGTCTTCTTCAATCTACAATCCCTTTACTAGATAGATGTAGCATCTTCTATCTATGTTCATGATATGTGTTCTACCTTGACCGTTCCTCTCCTTGATCATCTCTTTTTCCTTTGACAATAATCTCTCCCTTAGTATGTATTCTTTCCCTCTGGATATTCTGGATATTCTCTCCCTTTGGATAATGATAATAAAATCTCCCTTTGAAAATAATGCCAAAGTAATAATTGAGCATTCCAAAGTTATATCCTTTCTCTCCCTTCTTTTTTTAATATATTCCTTGAATTTCCCTTCCATCGACAACATAAATCTATATTAGCCAAGATAATCTCTGGTGTTTGGTGGAGATTTGTACCCTGCTATGTATAGATATATCTTTGTAGTCCATTTCTTTACTTGCATCAACATGAATGATCTTCTGATTTGTGTATAGGCTGATGCAATATCCTAGTCAACTTACTGACTGGTAGAGAAGGGCTAGACCCCTAGTCTCTATCTCAGGTACTCAAATGTATCTTTTGGTAATCACTTGGAGAATATATTAGCTAATTATTCCTTTGATTGAACATATTACAGTATCACTTCTTTTGTTTTCACTTGTTCTCTTAAGTAATGATACTTGATTTCTATATGCTTAGTCTTAGCATGCATGACTGGATTCTTTGATATGTTTATTACACTAGTATTATCACAATATATAATATCTGGTTCAAGAATTTGCATATTCATACCTTCCAGTAATTGTTTGATCCATGCAATAGTTGAGAAGTTTGCAGTAGCAACCACATATTTTGCTTCTACAGTAGATTGTGAGATGCATCCCTGTTTCTTACTGATCCATGTGACAAGCCTGTCACCCATGAAGAATTCTCCTCTAGTTGTGCTCAAACTGTCATCTAGGTTTCCAGGCCAATCAACATCTATATAGACTTGAAGCTCAAATTTACCCTTTTTGTCATACCATAAGCCATAGTCCTTGGTGTTCTTTAGATAACTCAGAATTCTCTTATCAATAGTCATTTGTGATTCTTTGGGATTAGCAGAGAATCGAGCAACTATTCCAACTACATGTGCAATATCTGGTCTAGTATGAACAACATACATTAGTTTTCCAATCATAAATGTATAAAAGGTCTGATTTACCTCATTTGATTTGTCTTCCTTTGTCAGCTTACATCCGGTATCCATAGGTGTTCCAACTAGCTTGGAATCTTCCATCTTGAATATCTTCAACACTTCCTTGATGTATTTGGACTATGTGATATATGCCTCTATCTTGTTGAAGAATATGTAGACCAAGAAAGAACTTGATCTCCCCAAACATAGACATTTCAAACTCTTTTCTCTTTTCATTAGAAAAGGATTTACATAACATTTCATTACCCCCAAATATGATATCATCAACAAAAATTTTAGCAATCAGAATATTACGATCAGTATCTTATTTTAAGTACAAATTTTTATTGTCATGTGTTCCTACAAATTTAATGCTTATGAGACAGGAGTGAAGTCTTTCATATCAGGATCTAGGTGCTTATGTCAATCCATACAAGGCTTTGTATAGTCTACATACCATGTTTCTCTTGTCTGGATCAACAAACGCTTCTAGTTGTTCAATGTATACCTCTTCTTCCAGTATTCCATTTAGGAATGCATATTCGACAGCCATCTGGTATACCTTGATTCCTTTGAATGCAGTATAAGCAAGTAATATTCTTAGTCCTTCTAGTATGGAAATGGTTGCAAAGGTTTCTCCATAATAGATTCCTTCTTCTTGTGCATACCCCTTGCATACGAACCTTTCTTTGTTTCTTGTGACTTCTCCATTCTCATTCAGCTTGTTTTTGAATATCCATTTGGTACCGATTACATTCTTTTCATGTGGTCTCGGTACTAGTGTCCATGTCTTGTTATTCTCAATCTATTCTATTTCTTAATTCATAGCACTTAACCATTATTCATTTTCAAGTGCAGTATTAACCGATTTAGGCTCAAAATCACAAATTAAACATCTAGTGTTTAGTGACTTACTTCTTGTTCTCATTCCAGCCTTTTTGTCTCCTATGATCTGATTTTGTGGATGATGTCTTCTGACATACTTGGAAATCTTTGGTTCAACTCTTTATCCATTATTCTGATCATCATATTGGCCTTCATTCTGATCTCCATCACTCAGAACATCATCTTGAGTATATTCCTAATTTTTGGTAATTGTAGCCCGATGCTTGGGTGCAACCTTCAGTTGCTTGGGAGTGATACATTGTTTCTCGGGTAGAGTTTTAGGTTCATCAGTGTAAAAAAACCTATTGTAGTCTTCTGATTGTTTTCTTCTTTCCTTTTCATTCTTCTTTGCAAATTCATCTATTCTTACATTTTCACTTTCAATGATCTTGTTAGAGGACTTGTTAAGAGACTTATAAGCCTTGCTTTTGGTGGAATACCCTAGGAAGATACCTTCTTCACTTTTTGAGTCAAGATTTCCATTTATATCATCTTTCAAAATATAACATTCACTACCAAAAATTTTGAAGTAACTTACATTGGGCATGTAACCATACCAAAGCTCATAGGGTGTGTCCTTTGTGTCCTTCTTCAATTGTACTCTATTCAATATGTAGACAGCAGTACTGATAGCTTCCATCCAGAAAGTTTGAGAGATGCTTTTCTCAATCATCAGTGTTCTTGCACAATCAACAATGGATCTATTTCTCCTTTCAGCAATTCCATTTTGTTATGGTGCTCTTGGTGCAGAAACCTTAAGCATTTCAATTCCTTACCAATTTTTTTTCTACCATAGCCTTATACGATTTAAACATCTTGAATGCTTCTGATTTGTCTTTTAAGAACATAATTGTCATCATTCTAGAATAGTCATTTACAAAGAGAATGAAATACCTATCACCATAGTAACTCTTTGTCCTCATGGTTCCACATAAATCAGTATGGACTAATTCTAGAATAACATTAGATGTATGGGCTTTACTCTCGAAACTAGACTTTGTCATCTTACCTTTTTGACCATTCTTACACATGATATGATTGGGCTTAGATATGATTAGTAAGCCTCTTACTCTTCTTTTATTGCTTATCTTTATCATGTTGTCAAAATCCACATGACATAATCTCTTATGCTGCAACCATATGCCTTCATTTCTAGCCATCAAACAAGTGGTGTTAATGTCATCAAGATAGAAAAGGTTACCTATTGTCTGTTCACCAGTTCCTATCAATCTTCCTGATTCATTGAATATCTTTTCCTTCTTATTCTTAAAAGCTACTCCATGACCTATTTTATTCATATGTAAAAACTCAATAGATTATAATTCAGTCCTTTTACCCAATAAGAATTTTCACATTTCATCAGGTTATTCAACATTATGGTTCCTTTACCTTTAAAAGGACAAGGTGTGTCATTTTTCATTCTTATTGATCCACCATTATAGTACTCAAAAGTTTCAAACTTTTGTTTATCACCAGTCATGTGGTGAGTGCAGCCACTATCCATAATTTATACATTATCTTACTAACCTTAGATATTAGAACAATCTCTACATACCTTTCTTCTTCTTTTTCTGAATCATCCTTCATGGCTACAAATACCATCTCAATGTCTTCGTCAGATTCGGTGTCAGTATCATTAGCTCTGTTCTCAGCTAGGTAACAAGCTTTCTTTCCTTTGTCCTTGTAGTCTCGGGTATCTCTTCTATCATATTGTCAGTTTCTCTAGTAATCTTTGTTACCACCTCTATCAAACTTCATTTCATATGTTCTGTCATTACTTCTGTCATCTTTTCTTCTGTTAGGACATCTTGCATCAATGTGTCCAATCTCTTTACAATTAAAACATACAAGTGGTAGTTTACCTTTGTATCTACCTTTGTCTCATTACAATCTTCTGGCCATTAGTGCTTCAATATCATCAAGTCCTTGGGCATCACTATCACTTTTACTATCATTCCTCATAGTGTGTTTATGACTTTATTTACTTATTTTCAAAGAAGATTTGAACATAGATTCTACAGATGGTAAGACACTATTATCAAAGTTATTCATCTCAAATGAAATCAGTCTACCAATAAGACTATCTAAAGTAGCATTATTGTTTTCTACTGCTCTCATTTCTTGTATAGTAGATACTTTAATAGAATATACAGGAAATAAGGTTCTTAGGATTTTACTTATCACTATCTCTTCTTCAAGTACACCTCCAACACCTTAGATAACATTGACTACCTCTTTGATTCTGCAGCCGTACTAAGTGATATTTTCTCCTTCTTTCATCTTTAGGTCATCAAACCTCCCTCTTAGGATTTTTGACTTTTCTCTTAGTACATTAGCATCTCTTCCATATACTAGCTTCAATTTATCCCACATTTTCGTTAATGAGGTGTAGGTTTTGACATCTTCAAACTCAACATAAGAGAGTGAGGAAGCAAGCTCTATCATCATGCAATTATGCTCATGTTTTTCTCTTAATTTCTCAAGTGTGTGAGGTCCTATAGGCATGAGCACATATTCAATATCTAAGTATTGAACAACACCATTTCCAATACCTGATAGGTGGAGTCTTATTCTACTTTTCCATGATGCAAAGTTTTCTTTATTCAACTTGGGCACATCTCATTTTTTCATCTTGTGATCTTTTGCTTGAGCTATTAAACTCCCTTTCTAAGAACACAAGCTCTGATACCAATTATTGGAATAACTGAGGGGGGGGGGGTGATTCAGTGGCCTAAAAAATATTCCAATAAATCAACCCAAAAACTTAGTACCATAATATTAAGCCTCTAGTTCTCTTCAGTCCTACAAGATCTATGCCTTGAAATAATCTTAACAAATAACTACTGCTTGGAGTTCACTTTTAAACCTTATTCTTACTCTTTACCAATTAGTAGTCTTTCATTTACCAAAATACAATAAATTTCTTAGTGTATACCGATCAATCCAGATTTAGTTATGTGTAATGCACAACACTAAAGCAATTACTCATAAACACATTGACACATAGATTTTTAACATGGAAACCCTGTTAAGGGAATACCCACTTGGGAATGGTAACCCAAAATTTTCACTCTTCTTAAGTGAGATCGGTGAAGAGCCAACCCTGTTAAAGGTTACAAACACACTGCTAGGTATGACCTTGTAAGATGATTTAAATAGAATAGTTAGTCACTTGATATCGAGCATATATATGCTACCTTCTATGACCAAACCCTAGTTTTTCAAATGTTATTTGACATCTCATACTATCTTCATGATCAAAATTTTTGATACTCCTTGGGATTTATCTTAATATAGAAAGGATTTTTAAGTCTTGCTTGGTTAAGAGACTTTCTGATCCAATGGTTAAATTGAAATAGTAAATGATTTGTTCACATATACAAATATAGACTTGTAGATTTTTCAGATCGATTGTAAGCTCATTATACCTTTATGATCAATGTATCTTTTCAATACCTTTGCTCCACTTCTTTCTGCTTAGTGATGTTGGGCTCTGTTGTACTGTGCCCACAGAATTATAGTTATGTTCTTTAGCTTGATTGATCAAGACTGTATGAATCTGTTCCTCATCAATTTCTCTTCAGCATCCTCTTTCTCTATTCACTCCCCTTAATTCATAATGAATTAGATTGTCCCTTTATAGACATGATATCACCATTTCTAAGTTCTTGACTTTCTTGTTCTTGGTGTGATCCGTAATTCTAGCCAACCTTTCTTTAAAACAATACTTCATTTTTATCCCATAGATTTCTCTTTGACAACTGTAATAAAACTTCATTAAAGATTTTAATTATCTTTGGCTTTAACTTGTCGATGAAAAGAATTATAACAACCAGTTAACTCCTTCTTTAGCTCTTTCCAACTAAGTCTTTTATCATTTCTGAACTTTAGTTCCTTTATGTGTTTTAACTCTTATTAGCTTCGGTCAATACTTCAATTCTCCTTGGGTATCTCTATCGGGGTTGTCTGTCCATCGGGGTTGTCTGTCTGTCAGGGTTGTGTTTCCATCGGGTAACATTGAAATTATGACTATCGGTAATTCTTGTGATTTTGTTCGTCGGTAATTCTTTTCGGGTTTCTTTCTTGGGGATCACTATGACTTTCCTCTTGGGGTTCTCTATCCGTCATTGTGCACTTGTCCGTTAGTGTCTGTTGTCATTTTTTGAATACTGAACTTTTATGCATTATTGATAGGATAACCTTTATCTTTCGGGTTCTTTGAAGTCTTTGAAACTTTGTATATAACCAATCAGATTATATCATGTTGACATCAATGACAATACAATCCATTAACTGATTTAATGTCTTGCATTATCTTTCTATATTTCGGTGATCATCAACTTAACATCTTCAAACATTCAATTAGTTATGGTTAATCGGTAATTTTGTCTTCCCAAAGTGCAAGTGGTAACTTTGAATCCCATGATCTTTTGTTGTTGTTTAACATTCTCTTGATGATCTTCATTATATTCTTGTTACCAGATTCTTCTTGGTCATTTCCTTGTCAGTGATAAGGGGAGGAATAAGAAATATTTATTCCATATTTATCATGAAATTTAGTGAACTTTGTAGATCTAAAACACATAGTATTTTCACAAACAATCTTATAAGGAACACCAAATCTTGTCAATATATTTTTAGTCAAGAATTTGATCACCACTTTACTAGAAGCTTGTCTAGTAGGTATGGCTTCCACCCACTTAGTGAAGTATTCAATGGCCACCAACATCTATTTATTTCCTCCTCTAGAACTATCAGTGATTTCTCCTATGAAATCTATTCCCCACATTTGAAATGGCTCTTCAGTAGACATATGATTAAGAGGCAATGCACCATTATATTTGAGTTTTTTGTGAAAAAATTTGACATGCTTCACATCTTTGCATATATGCATGGCAGTCTTTAAACAAACAAGGCCAATAGTATCCTGCATTCAATATTTTATGGGCATTGGTCTTTGCTGAAAAATGTCCCCCACATACTCCATTATGAAGATCCTTGAGCACTTCCTTTGCTTGATATGTATCTAAACAAAAAAATAAGTATACCATCCATGTTTTTCCATTATAGGTCTCCTTGTATGAAGACATACTTAGATGCTTGCAGTTTTACTTCTTTTTCTGATTATCTATAAGTTTTTCTAGGCATTTCATGTGTGTTAAGAAATGTACTATGTTAGTATACTAAGGAAACCTTTCAATACTAGTCCGAGTCTTACTTAAATCCACTTCATTGACTTGTAATGCATCCATATTTTATTTTTCCATCAACCTTGCTAATCCTTGTCCTCTAACAATTTTAGTGATCTGAATCTCTATATGAAATTCCTAAATTTGATTCACCCACCTACATCTTCTCCTAGTGACTTCTGATTGTTTGATTATATCCTTTATTTATGCACTAGGAACATAGGCTATTAATTTTTCTCCTACCAAGTAAGGCCTAAAAGAATTCACTTCCTTCACAAATACATAAGCTCGCTTCTCATTAATATCATAATTTAACTCAGAAGCTTTAATATTTTTACTAAAGAACACTATTGGTTGTTCATAACCTTAACTATTCTTTTGCAACAAGACAACAACAATGGTGTGATACGACGCAAAAGAAAATAATTGGAATCCCATAGTATAATCTGGAGACTTAAGGATAGGGCACCCCTTCACTTCCTTTTTAATATTTACAAATGCTTCTAAAGATTCATTTGTCCATTTCATGTATGCACCCTTCTTCAACATCATAGCAATTGGTTTAATTATTTCTAAAAAATTTTGGGACAAACCTCCTTACAAAGTTTATTTGTCCAAAGAACAATTTGATATTTTTGACATTGCTTGGGACCTCAATTTTATCTATTGCTACAATCCTCTTAGGGTCTATTCTTACTCCATCTTTGGACACAATATGTCCTAATAATTTTCCTTCAATGATAGTAAAATGATATTTCTTTGGGTTCAATGATATCTCATATTCAAGGGCTCTTTGGAAGATTTGTTCCAAAAGTTTGCAATGGTCATCTACACTTTTGGAATAAGAAGTTAGCTCATCCTGATATACCACCATATTTACATCAATAAAATCCTCAAAAGCCATATCCATTTCTCTTTGGAATGTAGCCCCTACATTAGTGAGTCCAAAAGGCATTCTAGCATTTAGATAAGTACTCCAAGATGTAGTAAATGTTGTTTTTTATTGTTCCTCTTCTTTAACCTTCACCTGGTTATACCCTGAGAACTCATCCATCATTGATAATAATTCATTTCCTGTTACCTTTTGCAATAATGTTTCCATGTTTGGTAATGCATAATTTTCCTTTAATGGTGATATATTTAGATTCCTGAAATCTACAGAAAGTCTAATATCACAATTCTTTTTTCTGACAGGCATTAAATTTGAAACCCATGTTGAGTGTCTAATTAGATTTATTATACTAGCATCCCTCATCTTGATTAATTCATATTTCATCTTGGGATCCAAAGTAGGGTTTATTGGTCTTTTCCTTTGCCTGAATGGTTTGGCATTAGGATTCAAAAGTATCTCATGTTGAAAAAGGTCCTCTCGATAAGCTTAAAGGTCATCATACGACCAAGAAAATACATGACTATAGTTTCTCAAATATTTTTCTGATATCTACCCTGAAATTGGGGGTTAAAATTTTACCCAAAAATACTTCCTTTGGAGTTTCTTCATTTCCTAATTTTATCCTTTCTACTTCATCCATTGTGATATTAGTGTTTTTCTTGTCCAGTTTGGAATCTTTATTGTCAAAAAATATCTCTATTGCTACAAGGCCTTTTGGGACCTTATTAGTTTTTAGCTGAATAATTGTCTTTCCAAACAACACTTCTTTCCCATCCTCCATCTCAACATGAGCATTCAATTCTATGAATTGATTTTTATACTCTTGCTCACATGTTAAAAGTCTGATTATATCTCTGTCATCTTCAAATATTTTCTAGTTGTTGATGTTATCAGGTATAACAAGCCTACTTTTAACTTCAAATTGAACTATGTCCTCACAAGGGATGTCATTATGCTTCAATGCCAAATTAGCCATAAAATCTACAAGGGTATTTTCTGATCTATCTATCCAGTTAATATAAAAGGCATCAAAACATTCTATAGAATCCCATACCTCATTTCTGTATCTTTTAAGAAGAGGCTGCTTAGGAAAAAATTTACTCTTAACTTGAGAAAAAATTAATATAGAATCCCCAAAGACACTTAAACATTTTATTACATGTTTACTAGCTATTTTCAAACCAAGAAGTAGAGCTTCATACTCTGCAACATTGTTAGTGCATTCAAATTATAGTAAAAAGTAATATTTAATATTTTCTTATCAGGGGAAAAGAAAATGACACTAGCTCCATTACCATCCCTATAGCAAGCACCATCAAAATACATTTTCCAAATTTTATTGTTGCTTAATTCTGCATGTAACCTTCAATATTATGCATTGCATTTTTTGAAATACTTACTTAAAATTTATCCATATTAGAATGATAGAAATGTGTAACCAGGATTGAATCCACATCCTCAATAATATATGGACTTCGACTATCCTTGACAATTCTTATATCCCTTCCATTCACTGGAATAGAATCATAAGAAAGATCTAATTGAATACTACCTCCTACTAAGCTAGACCATTGTCTAGATAGAAGCATTCCATAATTCAGAGGGACTTCAACCATAATAATATCTATTTTATATGACATTTCAGGAGATGTAGGAAAATTAAATTCAACATTTTTCATTATGCCTACAACAAGGAAGAGATCTATTATCCATAACATAACATCTACCAAATTCGGTATCAACATTAACTCCTAATTCTTTTATCACATCATTAGGTATAATGTTTACTACTACACCAGAGTCTATCACATAATTCTTTACCAATCTATTGTTTATCAATAGAGTAAGATGGAAAGGATTAATTTGATTTCCAGTTTTGTTTTAAGTAGTTCCTAGATAAATAGTTGGAGGATCCTTTACTTCTTGGTTAAGATCTTCCTTATTACCTACATTAGACAATATTTCTAAAGCTTCACTTTTACATTCAGGTATTTTAACTATTTCAAGAAAAGGAATAGATATTTTAACTTGAGATAATGCATTAGACATGAAAGAAACTTCATTGGGAAGAAATTTACTAACCACCTTTTCTCTTGCTATTTTTGGAAATTCCTCAAGTTCTACATATTTCTCTTGAGCAATTGTTTTGTGCTTTAGATCCTTTGGGTCAGTTCTTTGGTCAAGTTTCCCTTGGTATACATTTATTATTTTGTTCCTTAACTTATAATTACTTTTTGTTTCTTCCACTGCAACTATTATGTATGGTTTCTATTAGAATACTTGAGGGACAACTGAGAGGGGGGGGAGTGAATTAGTTGTCAGCAACTTCAAATATTTTATACTTATTAATTCTGTCTGATATAAATTAAATGCATATTCAAATAACACATTGCACAACACATTAATTTGATTATGGGGAAACCAAATGGTAAAAACTCCGGTGGGAATTAGTACCCACAAATAACTATACAGTTTATAGTAATCCATGTTAAAAGATTCTTCAACCCTGTTAGGAGTTGTACAATACAATGTAGTAGTATAGTTGACCTTGTTAAGGGTCGGACCCTGTTAGGAGTCTTTTATAATAACCCTGTTAGGGGTGGTGAACTCACTATCCAAGTGGTGAAGGGTGCAACCTTCTGGATAAATGATACACACTGTATCAGCAAGATGAACTGTTGTATGTGATATTGCTTGTCTAATCAGTTCCATTTATGCGCCGATGCTTTAACCTCTTGTAAAGAAATATAACAATCTAATCTGAAATTTGAATGCTTCAACATAAACATCTATAATATCAACATATGATATATATAGCTCTGCTGTAACAACACTCTTCTCTGCTTGTCAATCTCTGGCTTTCGCAACTCCTCTTATCACAAATGACCTTCTATAAATATATACACCAAGTATGAGATCATGGGACCTATTAGACAACTCTTCATAACATCTTTGTTGGCTCTACTAAGCACGCAAGCATAATAACAACTGTGCAAGTAAATGCTGAACAGACGCGTCGCTTCACTAAGTTGGCTTCACCAAATTGGCCATAACATTGCAATCTTCTTGAAACATGTTTGGAATGTTTAGATTAATATGAGCCCACTCATAGCTCATCATGAATATACACACACATATCCTGAAGATAGGTTCAACTCGATCAACACGTTACATACGTCAGCCTTAAACCGTTATTCCTCCAGAACTGTAACCGTCAATAACAGAATTACATATCTTTACTGAAACTTCATATCTAGGTCTGAGTGTATGAACATAGCATAGTAAAAATTTCAACTACATGTATCTATCCACACTTGTCTTCATGTCATCATATGGATAAGTACATACAGAAGTATTGTTGTGTATTATATGTTGTCATCAATGACAAACATATAATCAATCAACTGTTCAGAATCAAATCTCCAACAATCTCCCCCTTTGGCATTGATGGAAACATATGATATAAAAACAAATTTTGTTCATGGTTTCTTCTTTCTAATACAATCTTCTCAATATCCTCAACAAAGGTTCATCTACACTGTTGCAGTTTCATGTACTATGTATTCTCTGAATACTCCCCCATTGTCATACTTCCCTACTGTGTTCCTTTACTCTCACATAGTATAAGCTCCTTGTATGTGTTCCTTTTTTGTCTTGTTTTTACTGGTACATACTCCCCCATTGACATCAATGGCAAAGGGTGCCATAAACTATTAATCTTAGGTACTACTCCAGAAGTAGAGTAGTCAACCATTCATCAATCACACAGGACTGATGTTCTTGCTACTTTATTTAATCAAACTTAGGAGAGGGAATGACTCCCAACTTCTCCCTTAGATACTCAAAAGTATCCTTTTCTAAAGGCTTCGTGAAAATGTCTCCTAACTAATCTTTTGTGCTTACATAGTCCAATGTCACTTCCTTGTCTACAACTTTTTCTCTCAGAAAATGGTACTTGATCTCTATGTGTTTTGTCTTTGCGTGCATTACAAGGTTCTTAGACATGTTAATAATGCTGGTGTTATCACAATGAATAACAATAGGATAGTCAACCTGATTACCAAAGTCTTTAACCATCTGCTTGGTTCAAACAATTATTGTATAGTTCAGTGCTATTGCAACATATTCTACTTCTGCCGTTGACTGAGAAATAAAATTTTGCTTCTTGCTTGTCCAAGATACCAACCTTTCTCTAAGAAATACTACTCCTCTGAAAGTGTTCTTTCTGTCATCAATAAAACCTACCCAATCTGCATCAGTATACACATGAAGTTGTGTATTCTTTGATTTAGGATACCATAAACCATAGTCTACAGTTCCTTTAAGATATCTGAATATCCTCTTGACTGCCATTAAGTGATTATGCTTGGGTTCAGCTGCAAATCTTCCAACAATGCCAACTGCATTAGATATGTCAAGTCTTGATTAAGTTAGGTAAATAAGCTTTCCAATCATAGATTTATACAATGTTTTATCAACTGCTGTGGAGTCATCATCTTTTGAAAGTTTGCTTCCTGTGATCATAGGAGTGCATACTGGTTTGCAATCCTCCATCTTGAAGGTTTTCAATATTTCCTTCACATATTTTGACTAATTAATGAATATTCCTTTATCTATTTGCTTTACATTTAATCCCAAAAAGTATTTTATAGGGCCAATCATACTCATTTCAAATTCATTCTACATTTCTTTTGCAAATGCTTTACTGAGCTTGTCATTACCACCAAAGATAATGTCATCAACAAATATGGAAACTAATAGTAATCCATCTGGTGTTTCTCTTGTGAACAAGTTGCAATCTACTGCTCATTTCTTGAATCCAATCTTAGTGAGATAACCATCTAATCTCTCATACCACGCTCTTGGGGCCTGTTTTAGTCCATAGAGTGCTTTCTTCAGTCTACATACCATGTCTGGCGTATCTAAAAGGTTGAATCCTTTAGGTTGTTCTATGTAGACTTCTTCTTTTAAGTCACCAGTCAAAAATTCTAATTTGACATCCATTTGATAAACTTTAAAATCTTTTATTGTTGCATATGCCAAAAACAATTTTATGGCTTCCAGTCTTCTCACAGGGGCAAATGTATCAGTGTAGTCTATTCCTTCTTTCTGCGCATATCCTTTACATACTAATCTTTCTTTGGTCCTTATTACTGTACCTTCTTCATTCATTTTGTTTCTAAAAAATCCACTTTGTTCCATTCACATTTTTATCACTTGGTCTAGGAACCAATTCCCATGTGTCATTCTTGATTATCTGATCTAGTTCTTCTTTCATTGCTATTTTCCAATCAGAATCATTACAAGCATCTTCAACACTTAAAGGTTCAATTTGTGAAAGTAAACATACCTCTTCATCCACTGTTAAATTATTTTCTTTTGATCTGGTCAAAACACTGCTGCTCTGATCTCCAATGACATCATTTTTAGAGTGGTATCTAGATGTAAACTTAGGAACCTTAGGTGTGACTTCTTCCTCTGTAATCTATTGTTCTTCATTGCTTGAATCAGGGCCATTGCATGAGACATCAATGCAATCAAAAATTTCTTCAATCAAGGTATCTTTATTGTTAGGTCTGGGTTCTTCTTCAATCAAAGGTGCATATTCATAGTACCTCTCTTGAATCATAAAATTCTTATCAATCTTGACATGCGTGCTTTCAATTATCTTCTTTAATCTTAAATTGAAACATCTGTAAGCTTTTATTTTTGTAGTGTAACCAAGAAAAATACCTTCATCGCTTCTAGCATCAAACTTACCAACACTGTCATCTCTCTTGATGTAGCACTTGCTGCCAAATATTCTGAAATATTTTACTGTGGGTACATTACCAAACCAAAGTTCATAGGGTGTCTTGTCCATGCTTGGTCTCAATTGTGTTATGTTGATAGTATACACTGCTGTGTTCACTGCATCTCTCCAATAGGTGTGTGCCACTTTTCCTTCAATCATCATGGTGCGCGCTGTATCAAGTATAATCCTATTTATCCTTTCTACGATTCCATTTTTCTGAGGTGTTCTAGGGTCACTCAACTGCCTTTTTATTCCATGTTCTTCACAATAGTCATAAAACTGGTCAGAGGTGAATTCTCCTCCTCTATCCGATCTTAAACATTGTCATTTTTAGTCCAAATTCATTCTCAACCTTAGCTTTGAATATTTTGAACTTTTTAAAGGCTTCATATTTCTCCTTTAAGAATGAATCTTGTTTGAATAGGACCGTATAAGTCTGTATGCACTAAGTCCAACTTGTTTTCAGCTGAGGTCTGCTTGCTTTTGAAGGAACTCCTTACATGTTTACCCATAACACATTCCCTACAAATTGTGTCAACTGGTCTTGTAGTGCTTGGTAGGTCTCTAACTGCCTTGACATTACTGATCTTTACTATATTATCAAAGTTGATATGACAAAGTCTCTTGTGCCATAACCAACTGTCATCCACTTTTACAACAAAACAACTTACATCAGAATTAAGCTGAAAAACATTACCTTTTGTTTTGGAGCCTGATGCAATCATGTCTCCATCCTTGTTGCTAATAATGCACTTGTTGTCTTTGAAATCCAAATGATAGCCTTTGTCAAGTAGCTGTCCAACACTCAGCAAGTTATGATGTAATCCATCAACATATAGAACATCATCTGTCTTATTCTTTCCATCCAAGGTGATGGAACCTCTATCTATGATAGGTTTAGGAGTGTTATCTCCAAATCTAACCATACCACCTTTGTATTTGTCTAGATGAAAAAATCTATTTTTTTCACCTGTCATGTGGTGTGAGCATCCACTGTCAATGATCCAATCAGTTCTGACATCTGCTTTGGAAATTAAGGCTAATTCATGATCTTTTTCTTTATCTGCAATGTCCATATCTTCAAGCATTCTTTCCATGTCTTTAAGGAAAATGAATCCAATTTCATCTTCTCCTGAATCTTCATTAGTTACACCTTCTTTAGCATGGTAACATTCTTTTCTATACTTAGGTTTGTAATCAGATATGAATTTCTTGACTCTTGTGGGACACTTAGATGCAAAGTGACCAATCTTATTACATGAAAAACACTTGAATGGAAGCTGTCCTTCATACTTTCCTTTTCCTTTCTTTTCTCTTTTAGCAATCATGGCAATTATCTCTTCTAATTCTTCATCAATTTCTTCATTCTCATTATGACTAGGGATGTGTGAGGATTTCTTACCGTGGATTGAAGCTTTGAAGGTTGTTTCATTCTTGGGTTCAGTCTTCAATCTTGATATCTCAAATGTAGAAAGTTTGCTAATCAAAGTATCTCTCTTGAATTCTTGTGAAAATTGCATAGTTTCTTCTAGAATATTGATCTTGTATTCATAGTCTGATGTCAAGGTGGTTAATAACTTATCCATTATATCTTCTTCTGATATTCTCCTCCATTGTTTTTGATTCCAGATACTGCTTCATTTATCCTCTGATTATAAGCTCTAATGTTCTCTTCAGGCAACATCTCAAGGCTGTTATATTTCTTCCTCCATGTCTTCCTACATGCATTCTTTGCTTGAACATCTCCTTCAAACATGTCTTCTAAATACTTCCATATGATATATGCTCTGTCAATCTTCTTAATTTCTGAAAATTCACTGTCAGATAAGGTGCTGATTAGGGCTTCTTTGGAAATTGCATTATTGGTAAATGTTTCCTTTTGTCTTCTGGTAGCATCATCCTTTGCAAGGTCTTTCAGAGATGGAATTACAACCTCTTGTGTAGCAATTTCAAAGATCTCAAATCCAATGCACTGTAGATATGTTATCATTTTGTTCTTCCAATACAAATAGTTCTCTCCATCAAACTTAGGGCTGTCTTTTCTAAAGTATACCATGTGATCTACCTTAAGTTGTTAGGCTTCTTCTCCAAGGAACTTGGCTCTGATACCAATTGTTAGAATAATTCAGGGACAACTGAGAGGGGGGGGGTGAATCAGTTGTCAGCAACTTCAAATCTTTTATACTTATTAATTATATCTGATATAAATTAAATGTATATTCAAATAACACATTTCACAACACATTAATTTGATTATGGGGAAACCAAATGGTAAAAACCCCGGTGGGAATTAGTACCCACAAATAACTATATAGTTTATAGTAATCCCTGTTAAAAGATTCTTCAACCCTGTTAAGAGTTGTACAATATAATGCAGTAGTATAGTTGACCTAGTTAAGGGTCAGACCCTGTTAGGAGTCTTTTACAATAACCCTATTAGGGGTGGTGGACTCACTGTCCAAGAACTCACTGTCCAAGTAGTGAAGGCTGCAACCTTCTGGATAAATGATACACACTGTATCAACAAGATGAACTGCTGTATGTGACACTGCTTGTCTGATCAGTTCCTTTTATGCGCCGATGCTTTAACTTCTTGTAAAGAAATATAACAATCTAATCTAAATTTTGAATGCTTCAACATAAACATCTATAATATCAACATATGATATATATAGCTCTGCTGTATCAACACTCTGCTCTGCTTGTCAATCTCTAGCTTTTGCAACTCCTCTTATCACAAATGAACTTCTATAAATATATACACCAAGTATGAGATCATGGGATCTGTTAGACAACTCTTCATAACATCTTTGTCTGCTCTACTAAGCGCGCAAGCATAACAACAACTGCGCAAGTCAATGCTGAATAGACGCGTCGCTTCACTAAGTCGGCTTCACCAAATTGGCCATAACATTACAATCTTCTTGAAACACGTTTGGAACATTTAGATTAATATCAAAAACTCATAGCTCATCATGAATATACACATGAATATCCTGAAGATAGGTGCAACTTGATCAACACATTACATACATCGGCCTTAAACCGTTATTCCTCCAGAACTGTAACCGTCAATAACATAATTACATATATTTACTGAAACTTCATATCTGGGTCTGAGTGTATGAACATAGCATAGTAAACATGTCAACTACATGTATCTATCCATGCTGGTCTTCATGTCATCATATGGATAAGTACATATAGAAGTACTACTGTGTATTATATGTTGTCATCAATGACAAACATACAATCAATCAACTGTTCAGAATCAAATCTCCAATAGTTTCTTCTCCTCTTCTGTTAATTATCTTACTCTTGGAGTACTCTCCTAATAATACACATATTGGTACACTCTATTTAGGTCATCCTTACAGTAATATTCATCTAAAGAGCTGTAATCATCATATCCCCACATAGGATCTATAAATAAATAAGTCAATGTGGATCATTGATTATCATTCTGATCTTCATCCTCTTTCCATCTTTGGGACACAACACAATACACATAAGAATGTGGTAGTTTTCAAGCTTCACACAAGGGATAACTTTCCACAAGATGGTTGTTTTTCCTCAATGGCTAAGGAGTATTCAATTCTTTGTTCACTATTTTCCCATCCTTTCATTTTGCGTTATAAGTCATGTCCTACAATCTGTATCTGTCATTTTTGTATGGTGCTCAATTAATCTGGTTGTAATTAAAATTATCTTTTCCATTATTCATTTGGAGGCCTTTCACCATATTCATAAGCTTATCTAATTTATCTTCTTCCTTGGGTTTCTTAGGCTCTTTTGATTGAACAATAGAGTATCCTCCCTCGTAGCAATTACACGAGATGCCTTCCTATCATTCTCAATACCTATGGGAATTTTGAGACCATGTGATAAAGTAGAAGGCTTATGAGATCTGATTTCATAATTGATCTTGCTATTAAATACACCCATATAGAAATTTATAATAAAGGACTCAAGAAGTTGAAAATCTCTTGGAATCCTATTTAAAACTTTGTTGAACCTGTTGTTGAATTCAGCCATAGATTCATTCTGATTTTTCTTCATACTTGTCAACTCGTGTGATGCAAAAGAAGTATCATTGTGATCACCGAACTATTATATGAATTGATTAACAAATTCATCCCAACTAGATATAGATCTATCTGGAAAAATACTAAACCATTCTGCTGCATCTTCTATTAGAGATTGAATAAAAAGTTTCATGTATACATCCTCATTGAATTAATCAAGCTCTTCGATACAATTCTTCAAATTTACACAATGCACCTCAGCTGATTTTGATCCATTCCCTAAAAACATTGGAATTGCACTTATTAATTCATTTCTTATGTCATTAGGATATCCCCTTATGCCATAAAAATCTAATTGTCTGTATCTATCAGAAACCATTGGGGCCCTATAGTTATTTCCATTTTTATTTATTGCTCCATGCCTTGGGTTCTGATGATTTGCATTATGGAATCCTTGATTATTTATTGTTGGTTCAAAATTTGAGTTGATATTATAATCTCTGGTGCCATAGTTTTGCACACTTTTATTTTGATATCCATTATACATTCTTCCATAATTTTGATGCCCATGATGTTCATATTGTTTAGACCCAGTAGGATTCATTCTATTGTCATGGTTATGATGTTCTTCATTGTTTATTTGTCCCCAATGACCACTTCTTTATTCCCATTGTTGTTTTTCTCACACCTTCCTCTATTATCTAGTTCAAACAAGGGATAAGTATGATCACTATTGAAAATATGCCCCCCATTCTTTATATGAGGAGGATTGTATACACCATTTCTATCATTTTTAGGCATTAATTTGTATTTTGGTGATTTGATTGCACTTATTTGTATTCTCATCTTTCTTAATACCTCCTCTAGTTGCCTCTTAAGATCCATGAACATTTCTTCATCGTCTAAGCCTGCAATAGCTATTTCAAGAAATATAGCATCCCATTTCCTATCCTTTTCTTCTCTTTTAGTCATCTTTTGATTTGTATCATGCTCAGACTCATGTTCTTCCTTATGAACTTGGAAAAAAGGATTACAATTCTCCTCATTATTCTCATGACTATGATGACTTGAACTAGGGAATTGTCCCTAGGAAAAATCTTGATTATCCCTATCAGGGTATATCATGCGTGATCCATACATCATTTTATTATTAGAATCTTTACATTTCCTTCTTGGTTCTGATTCAAAAAAAAATTCTTGTCTTAAAGATATTATTCCTAACATAGATTTATCACTTATATGTTATAGAATTTCAAAAATAGAGTCACCACTTCCTTTATTAGAAAGAAACTAATTTCTTATTGGTCTGGCTTCCTGTCTCCAGTAGAGTCTTAATCTTCAAATTATTACCAGAGATCCTGAGAGTTCTTCAAACTATCCCTACAGAATTTTTACCCAGTAGAGTTTCAAATCTGTTGGTGCTCAAATCAACATATGGGATTTCTTATGGACTTTCCACTCCAATTATGGGAAACCCAAGTGATCTGGCCAACTAACAAGGTTTTAACCAAATCAAGTTTAAACCTTCTACAATTTTGGCTTTGTAGAACGAAGGATGGTAGGCATACACCTTAAACTTATCCTTCAAGTTTCAAGGATTTTTATAGCAGATGAGGAATACTTCAACACTCTGTTCCTCCAAGTGTGGAAAAATAGTTGAAAGAAAACCTTAACTGAAAAGCAATATGTGATAAAATGCTAATTGATATGCTTCAAAATATTTAAAGAATGTTTGTATATATATGAAATTAAAAGTACAGATGGATAGAGTTTCACAAAACTATGAAAAATGAATTAAATGACCATAATCCAATATATATGTATACCAGTGCCTTATTTTCTCTTGGGCAATAGAGTCAATATCATCCCAATCCTCTGTACAACCTTAGAGATAGTTTACAAGAAACATATGACTTCAAAGGTGTTATGAAATGAGATTATAGCCTAAGTTAATTCATAGTTATCTCAACTGAATTAATTTTCAAATGACAGACTAATTTATTGTGGCCACAATCAATTGGATTAACCATACAAGATAAAAAAAAAAAACCAATTGATAATAAGAACTATGAAACTATCACTTTGAAGAAAATCTATAGATTTTATCTAAGGGAATAATTGAAAATGAAAAGATATTTATTCCCACATATGAGAGAAAATGTTTACTTATCTTATTTATTTTGAAAAATGGTACAATTTAGTTCATGTTGTAGTTTTTGATCAAACCTATCCAATCTGACTATAGTAATAGTAATAATAATCCTCTCCCTACATTGATCTTGGTATCCTTATTTATATCAAGTCCAAAGGATGTGAAAAATATTCAAATCGACACATCTATTTATAACTAATACCTAATCCTAGGATCAACAACTGAACATTAAGTACATTTGATGGATTGACTAATCATACTTATTAAGAATATTTTGTTGACTAGTTAGGTTTGACCTATAATTTCCTAATAAATTTGTATTGATTCATCTTCAGATTATCAAATAGTGATAATGCATTATCACAATACTTAAACCAAACGTAATCATCAAGTATGTCTATTTCTGATAATGGATATCATCTCTGGCATGTCAAATATCATCTTTATTGAAAACATGCATGTCGACTATCTTTTGGTATCCTTCCTCTTTATAAGAATCCTCCAAGTATGTTTGTATGTGGTAATCATCCTTTATTTCATCATGGTCACATTACTCTGTCAGCAAATAGTTTCATGTTTTGACACCTTTTGAAAACCCTTCTCAATGATGTTGACATATAAAATAATAAACCAAACACTAAGAGATATACAAATAATAATAAAATACAAAATGACAAAAGGAAATCCCAATCAACACTACCACTTTGGAACTCAGTCTTTTTACTGTCCAGAAAATGTGTCAAGATCGCGTAATGCCTTGAAGAGTAAAAGTCATTCATCTCCTCTTTAAGGCATTATGCATGTCATTGATATCCATAAAATTTAATCAGAGTTTAAAAGTATTTCCTTTTCTATATTGTTGGGAGTTTAGTGTGTCTGTGACATGTGTCACTCTATTGCACTCTCGCACCAGATAAAGACCCTGCACCTTTTCATCTTGAGTGAATGCTAGCCTTGGATGAGATCAAATTCAAACCCTAGATCCTTTTATTTCATTCCTTAGACTTTAATGGGTCTAGGACATGTAGCAATCAGGTGCACTCTCATGATAGATAAACAACTTACAACTTTTCATGGCAAGCAAACATCGATCGTAGATCTATTTAATATCCATCGTAAATCATTCCTCCTACATCACTCAGACTTTCAGTGGTGCCAGGACATGTGGAAGCATGTCATGATGCCTTAATGGATAGATATCGTGCATCTTGTCTTTAAGGACTTACGCCAACCGTACATCTTGTCTGACTATTAACCATTCAAAGATCTATCATGTAAAATGGCGTGTATCCCTGTCAACTTGCCCATTGAACCAAATGATGCCACTTGTATCCTCATCATCTTATCCTTGTACGTTGGCAGACCCAGGATGTTTGTCACTTAGGCATGATGCCTTAATAGATAGATAGTGTGCATCTTGTGTTTAAGGAAACACACTGACCATTGGATGGATATTTACTTGCTTGATGTATTATCTTGTTTTGACTTTTTTCAACCGCAGTCAAAGTACACATGTAAGCCAAGCGCATTCCCTTGTTGATTAAATAGCTTCATCTATCTGATCAAGGGATAACGCCAGTCGTTGATCTTTTGGAAAAGGGAAATATATTTAAGTGGACCTGCGAAAAATAAAACGTGCTTAAATAACCTGCAAAAAGACTTTCAACGGCTCATTTTATGAATTAAAAAAATTGCAGGTTGTAGAATGTGAGACTTTAAACATAGCCAATTTTAATAGGAGAAATATATGAATTAATAAGATGAATGCACAAATTAGGAGTTTTGCAAGCATAAACTACAAAAATGAAAGGAAGAAATAAGAGCATAAATCATAATAATCAGTATAAGGCACACTTCCCTGAACTATCCTCATGTCCAAATTTGATCTGTAAATTTGGGTTCCACCAAAGTACATGGATGTATATGTTGTACCATTGGAGAGTACTGATACCGTATTGGTACAAGTATAAAGCTATTCTACTATGTAGACTGGTACCATTGATGTTACACAGGTTATGACAACCGAGCCACCAGTTGACCCAGGAAATGTAAATGTTGATAATCTTAAGGCTATAGAGACTGAACAAAAGAAGGATACCAAGTTGGAAGCTCCAATTGACATTGAAGAAACAAAGTTGAACACACCAATGACCAACACACCAAATGTTCAGAATGATCCAAAGACACAAGATAAAAATAAATAAATGTTCCAGGCATCAAATAAAAAAGGAAAGGATGTAGAGAAAGAAGAAACAAAACAACAAGAGGAAGTATAATAAAAGAAAATCATAGTTTATCACCATACCCAATCACCAGATGCAACAATGGCATCACAGTCTAAATTCTATACTGGAAAGAGGAAATTGAGTGAGAAGAAGAAGAGTAAAAAAAGAAAGAAAATCATTGATTTGAGTGAGCCTATCATAATATGAGCAGGAGAACCCAACAAAATGAAGCCTATGGAATTGCATATCTATGCCAAGTTAGTTAGAAGAAAAGATGAACAAGAAAACCTATTGCAGAAGAAGAAAAGGTAGATATTCTAGAAGATGTCAAAGAATATTTCTATGAGATTGTTCCTGAAGTTACCATTGATGAGTCTAAGATACTATTAGACCAATTTGGAATTCTAGTCCTATAAATGAAAGGACCGAATAAGGAAATGACAAAATATATGTTGAAGATTTAGAAGACATCAATGGAGAAGAAATTGATAGAGGACCTACTACAAAACATTGCTATAGTTAAGGTAACTCTTTTTGAGTTCTGTTCCAAATTTGAAGAAAAATTGCAGCCCATCATTTCATTATTTAAAAAAATATGTATTCTTTATAACTTTACTGAGGAAATTAAGAAGGAGGTAGATACCGATAAAGAGTTGATTGAGTAGCTTGCAAAGCTAACTACTGAGCCTAGAGAATTTTAGACACATTACTCAAAGATACAGGAACTCATGGGAGTTCAACTCTTATTGAGATAAGAGGAAGATTATATTAGATTAGAGTTGCTTGAGCTACAAGCACTAGTTATTCCCCATATGCATAGTCAATGCAAATACATCCGAAGAAAGGACAAGAACTAGCAAGTCTTCTAGAGGTTAGCACCCTAGATAGTATAGTTGATTTATTGACAAATATCAATGAACATATTGGGATACTATATAATCTCTGAGATACTTGGGAGACTCTACTAGCCAGATAACAGCAGAGGTATAAACACATTTTGATATATAAGTTTTACTTTTGAGAATTTTTTTCAAAAAGGGGGAAATATAGATTGTTCTGGAAAAAAGAAAAGACTCAATATAAAATACAAAAAAGTATATATGTGAAATAAAAAGAGGAGAAGAAATGTACATATTTTTTTTATAGAGAGTGACATCCAAGGATGAGTTACTAAGTTTTTATGACATTGAGATTTTTGTCAAAATGCTCAACTAATGTCAAAGGGGGATATTGTTATCTCTATAGAATATTTTGTTGTCATTAGTTAAGACAAATTCATATGAGTCAGAAGATTCAATCGGTGAAAAGGAGAAAATAAAATATATGAGCAGTTGGTAATGTAGACCAAGGAAGGAAGTGAAGTCACTAAAGCACAAAGACTACACTGAGAGCACATAGTTAACCAAACATGAAACACAAACAACACACCAAGTTGAGAGTTACCAAGTACTAAAAGAGAAAATTAGCTGAGCAAATAGATGTTACTCTACTGAGTTACTTAAGTGATTGTAAAGTGATAAGGACGCTTTTAATGAATTGATACAACATTAATTGTGATTATATAATGCACGATGATCAGTTTGTTACATGATCAATGATCCAGATAATTCAAAGACAAGATCTGAGGAGAAGATTAAGCAGTTAATCAAAGATTTTTATTTCCAAGAAAAACACCAAGTACCGAGGTAAAAGTGACATAGTCACTAAGTGCAAAAGAAAGTCTAACAACTGAAATAATTTATTACTGACCTAATGCATAAGATTAAGAGGCAATATATATTATACTTAAAGGATTATTTACAGAACAAAAGAGAGACGATGGAGGAGAAAAAGAGATAGAGTACAGAGAAGGATGATGTTGATGAACAAAGATCAGAGAAGAGAGCACCGAGCTGATATCTAGCTACAACAGAGAAAATCCTAGAAGTGTTATATATTGTAATTGAGGTAACACAAGTATTTAAGAGCACATAGAGTCTGATTAGCATTTTTAATTGATGCAATATAGAAGAAATTGATAAGTTGTTAATACTATTGTATTGAGAGCTAGAAATCCCAATATTGGGTAGATCTTAACCGATCTGATATTTGTAAAACATTTTAATAGGGTACATATCTAAGTGTGGAGATTGTAAAATCCTCTAACCAGGTAGACCTATCAAGTCTTTATATGCTCTTAACAAGGTAAGCTATTAAAATGGCTGAACTTTGTAAGCTCTAACCGAGCACCCTTTTATACTAGAGTTAGTGAAGGTTGTGGGTGTCATCCCTGTTAGAGTAATCATTAGTTTGATTATTAATTAAATCATGTTGATTTAATTAGTTAAGTTATTACTCTATGCTTAAGTTTCACTTAGGCAGCTTTATATTTCTTTAGGGTTTCGCCTTTAGGGTTTCGGTATCCTTTTATAAGGATTCACCGCTTTCATTTCTTTAAGGAGATTGTAATTTGTAATTTCATTGTTAATAGAATTTTTATTCTTGCAACATGGTTTTCCAGTCTCTGGATTTTTGGCCACCATAGTCTTCTATCTTTGCTTCCAGTCTGTAACAGTCTTGCATGCAGGTGGTCTTGGGAAGATTTTGAGTTTATCAAATCTAACATGGTATCAGAGCTCTCCTATTGTTCGCTATTCAAGTTTTGCTGAAGCATTTCAGTCACAGAGGGTTTCAGAGTTTTTTCAGTGTTTTTTGTTGTGTTTCAGGGGTAGGCTTTGGTTATGGTCACTTTGAGCTCAAACGGACATTGCCATTGAGCTCAGAGGACCCCAAAACCCCAGAAATGACATAAAATTTGTCCATTTTGGACTACTGGGCTCTGAGGCAAAAACATTAAAAAACTGCATGTTTTTATGGTTTTTTTGTTTTAAAACACCCCGGGCTTTGTTTTTGAAAAGGTGTCGCCCATCGGCCACCCAGGCGCCTCTTGCCGCCCGTGCACAAACACCGCGCCGCCCAGTGGCCCTGGTGCCGCCACCCTACCTCCTCGCGGTCCCCGCCCACCCCGGTGCCCGCTCTGCGCCCCCACGCCACCTCCACGGCTCCCACCGCCCGGTGCCCACGCGCCACCACCTGCTCTGGCCGCGCCACCACCAGGGCCCCCGTGGGCCTTTTAGCCATACGGGTGGTCATATGGGTGACCAGGAGCCCAGTCTTAGCCCTTGAGCGCGCCATGCACCCGGGGGCCCAAATTTTTTAGCCCCTGGGGCTCATTTTGGCCCCTTTTTTTATTTTTTGGAGGTACCTAGGCCTTTTTTGCAATATCTGGAGCATACGGAGGTCTTTTTTGGACTTCTTTATATCGTCGAAAAGCTCTTTTTGAGCTGTTCCCAACTATGGTGCTTTGGTTTTTTGGGTCTACTATTTTGACAGCATTTTTTACTGTTGAATTCTGATGTCTTTTTTTTCCTTTCAGGAGTCATATTTGTCTCATCCGGACTCCATTTTTGGCAAATGAGATATTGTTAGGAAACTGGTTCAGTGTACTATTTAGTTGCACCTGTTGGTTCTATTGCTTCCTGGTTCGATTGATCAGCTCTTCAAACATTGTCTTCTCTACCTGGTCATGCACTTCAGTGGGGGTTCCAGCAGTCTCTTCTGACAGAGTTTTCAGTTCATGCTTCAGAGATGCTTCCTGCTCATTCTTGTTCCTCTCTCTGGGACATCTTTTCCCTTTTATGTTTTGGGTACCTGATCAGGCCTTGTTGCCGGGACCCATCTTTCCTGTTTTTTGCAGTAGTTTAGCTGTTTTGCTTCTCCCTAAGTTACAATTAAGGGGGGGTGTTAGAGTAATCATTAGTTTGCTTATTAATTAAATCATGTTGATTTAATTAGTTAAGTTATTACTCTATGCTTAAGTTTTACTTAGGCAGCTTTATATTTCTTTAGGGTTTTGCCTTTAGGGTTTCGGTATCCTTTTATAAGGATTCACCGCTTTCATTTCTTTAAGGAGATTGTAATTTGTAATTTCATTGTTAACAAAAGTTTTATTCTTGCAACATGGTTTTCCAGTCTCTGGCTTTTTTGCCGCCATAGTCTTCTGTCTTTGCTTCCAGTCTATAACAGTCTTGCATGCAGGTGGTCTTGGGAAGATTTTGAGTTTATCAAATCTAACAATCCCCACCATATTTTTCTCCTCTAACGAAGGATTTATGCGTAAAAAAAATCATGGAGTTATGATTTTATTTACTTGAATGGTTTGATGTTATGTTTTATAATATTTATATTAGTTTTATTTCAAGTTATTGAATTCGGTAAACAACAAGCAACAATATGGTTCTTGATAGTTTAAGTTATATAAGTTTTTTGTGGTATTGATTCACCCCTCCCCTCTCAGTCCAAAATTTCCATAGTCATTCCAACAACTGTGTGCTTTCCACCAAAGTTTAAACATCGACAATCTTGCTCAGATCAACAGTTTGAATGGCTCCACGCTTTCATGATTAACATAAGGGTGCATGAAAGATTAAACCCACAAGTTTGTGGTGTTTTGAACATTTTGCATGTTTTCAGTATTCTGTCAAAACACTAAGTGTTTCCACCAAAATTTATGCATCGATCATCTTTGGCTGGCTCAATAATAATGGCATCATGCTTGTGTGAATAACATAAAGGTTCACAAAACATTGAGAAATTGATATATTTTAATTTTTTCCTCTTCGTTCATATAGAGTTTACTATTGGCTATTTTTGTCGCCATTATCCCATCACAAATATCTGATTTGAGAGACCTTTATGGGATAAGTGCAGTATGTTTTTCTCACAGGTGGTGCACTGTGTTTTCTACACTGGTTTCAACTAGGAAAAAGAACTGTATGTTTTTGTAACCCTGCGTCTCCATGGAGGAGTGTCAAAAAATTTAGAAACTTATGTGGGAACATGGGGAATAGTTATCAAAAATAAAAAACTACCATGTATTTTCGCACCTCGTATCTTCATAGTGACTTCATGATAAAATTATGTTCATGTGTGAGTATGCGGGGGTCCTTGGAGGAATGACAATTATGATGGAAAACTCTTGATGTATTTTCCACTTTGTGGGTCTTGGTTCATTTATGTTCGAGGATGGTTCATATTCCAATCATATTTTCCAAGGGAAAAAAAAAACATTTTTGCAACACTGCACACTTGCGTACTTAATGTTTTGTGAACCTTTGTGTTGATCACACAAGTACGATGCCATTAAAAATTTAGAATACAATTACATGGCCTAAAGATAGAGTATTCAATTCCAAATAACATTTTTTTGATTTTGCATGTGATAATAAATTATATAATTAACCTGGTGTACAAAACACACAGTGTTATTGATGAGGTGCCAAAAACACACAACATTTTCCAAGCCTATTGAAACCAAAGCAGAAAACACAGTTCTGCCACTTGTGTAAAAAATATACTAAATTTAGCCCATGAAAATTCTCTTAGATTAGGATTTTCTTAAGTATGTCTTACATGTGTTTTTTGTTTCCATTGAAAACACAATGTTTTTTCCACATCAACAAGACATGAGTGCATCACTAAGATATTATTTAAATGAGTTATTCCAATGGAAAACACTCAAAAAGGAGAAAATAATCAGGTTATTGAATTACGGTTGGAGTAAAGTGAAAGGTAAAGCTATTCAACATGTTTGTACCATTATGGTAAATTTAATTGTGGTTAGATTAGTATTGGTGTCAAGGTCATGTAAAGTTTAGTGTGAGGTTGTGACTAATGTTACTATTATAGAATAAATATTGAGTTTAGGGTTAGTGTTTAGTTCAAGTTAATTTTAGGGTTAGAGTTCCAATTGAATTATGGTTTAGGATATGCATGATCAATATATTTTTCTAGTTATTGATAATTTTTCAGAAATAGTAACAAAAGGTATTATTGAATTAGATGGAGAAATGTAAAAAACCAGATAGTATAGTTGGTATATACAACCAATTTATTTATGAAACCAATATGCAATATTTGTGTCTTTTTATTTTATTTTATCAATGAATACAAAAAATAAGTGTGTCTCCAACCTTTATGTTGATCACTCTAGTACATGGCCTGAGGACAAAGTATTCAATGCCAAATCACATTTTTTGTCTTGTACATGCGATAATAAAGTATATAATTAACCTTGTGTAGAAAACACACAATTTTATTGATGAGGTGTCAAAAACACAACATTTTCCAAGCCTATCGAAACCAAAGCCGAAAACATAGTGCTGACACTTGTGTCAAAAATATATTGAGTTTAGCCCATGAAAATTCTCTTAGATTAGGATTTTCTTAAGTATATCTAACATGTGTGTGTTGTTTCTATTGAAATCACAATGTGTTTTCCACATCAACAAGACATGAGTGCATCACTAAGATATTATTTTGAGTCATTCCAATGAAAACACCTAGAAAGGAGAAAATAATAAGGTTATTTAATTAAGGTTGGAGTCAAGTAAAAGGTAAATCTATTCAACATGTTTTTACCATTATGGTAAATTTAATTGTGATTATATTAGTATTGGTGTCAAGGTGATGTAAGGTTTATTGTGAGGTTATGAATAATATTAATATTATAGAATAAATATTGTGTTTAGGGTTAGTGTTCATTTGAAGTTAATTTTAGGGTTAGGATTCCAATTGAATTATGGTTTACGATATGCATGATCAATATAGTTTTCTAGTTATTGAGAATTTTTCAGAAATAGTGACAAAAGGTATTATTGAATGAGATGGAGAAATGAGAAAAAAACCAGATAGTATAGTGGGCATATCCAACCAGTTTATTTATGAAACCAATATGAAATGTTTATGTCTTTTTATTTGTTTTTATCAATGAATACAAAAATAAGTGTGGCTCCAACCTTTATATTTCTTTCATCTTTCCAAAATGAAGTGTGAGGCTCACTTTTATTCCAAATCGAGAGATAGAATTTAGAGAGATCAAAATAAATCCTAATGCTTTACTAAATCACCAAAGTCAGGGACCCAATTTATAGTTAGGCTCAAAATTTGGTGTACAAAAAATTTAAAATGTTTTTTGTTGTACATTTTGTTATCCCATAAAAATATTTCATTGTGTTTGGGGATCTTGTTTGTAATATTTTGGTTTAGATGTTAAGGAAGATTCATAAGATTTTCACTATGTTTCTTGTTTCATTTAGGTCGAGTAGACACCTTAAAGCATGAATAAAGTTAGGCAAAATGATTTCTTGATTAAAGGAAGATATATAAGAAGTGTTAGATAATAAAGGAGAGGTTGTTGAAAAAGGAAACCCAAAACCAAATGCTTCAATAGGTTTCTGACTATTCTCAATGATTTATCCCTCACACCCTAAACCATAAATGTTTTTAGAATCACATGGTTGAACCAATGACATACTAGGTCCCTTGAAGAATCTCATCTTAAAATTAGAAAGTTTGTATTTACCCAAAAAAGATTGCGTAAAGTTAATGACCCAAATCATCATCTAAAACCATAAATGTTTTTAGAATCACATGGTTGAACCAATGACACACTAGGTCCCTTGAATAATCTCATGTTAAAATTAGAAAGTTTGTATTTACCCCAAAAAGATGGCATAAATTTTAATGACCCCAAATCATCATCTAAAAGGGCACTTGTAGGAAAATGAGTATCTTTAGGAGAAGATGTGGTTTATTTAAATATTGTAGAAATAGAAGGAGAATAAAGGTCAATTCATACTAAATTATTAGGTCTATCATTAGAAACAAGTGTGTACATCATATTGTTGTATATAAACTTGACTTTGTGATGGAGCGTTGAAGGAACAATATGCATAACATGTAACCACGACCACCCTAAGAGAATATTATAGCTAAGAGTATGTAGAATGATAGGAATAGGTGTAGGTAAAATAATAGGACCTATGTTAATAGGAAAAGTGATAATAGAAAGAAAAATAATTAGGTGGGAATGCAAACATACTAAAATGGGGCTAAAAATGAACACCTAATAAGGGTGTTTACTTTTTAGGACAATACGCTCACAATATTTTTTGTCATATAAACCATGCCATCATAGACACAACCCTTTAGATGGTCAGAATTGAATATATTTGTAAGCCACATGCATAATCAAAGCCTTTAAGTGATCTGTTAGGCCACATGTATAATTGGGTGTGTGCACCAAGTTGTGGACCAAAAAGGTGGGTATAAGTGGACACATTTTTTCGAAAATTGGGTAAACCTGAACTTGGAATAGGAATTTAAGGGTCATACACTCAAAATAAGAAGATGTGTAAAAAATAAAAAGTATAGCACTCTAAATCTAGTTTCTATAACACTAATTTTTAAAAAAAAATGATAAGATTAAGAGGGTCAAACCTTGTGTACACAAAAACATGTTCCTAAGTTTTTTGGAAAAACATAACATACTTGTTTCCATGTGTAGTAAAAAAGGTATAGTTATATTCATTATTTTTTAAATCCCTTTTGTAGGATGATAGGTAAGAGTGAGATCTAGAATTTGTGTATTTGTTTGTAATTTTCTGATGAGTATTTAGTTTTCTGTGATTTTTTGAATTGATCACATATTAAAAATTTGGTACCTATTTGTGTGCTGGGCATAACTTGCATCAAAATAATTGAAAATAAATTTTTTTTTTTTAAAAGTGTATAGAATCAACTATAGAACTATAATATGTAATTTATTTGTAATTTTATTAAGTATATCAAAAGTTATTAAAAAAATGGTAGACATATGTCTATGAGGACAATCAAGACACTCGTAAAGAAAATTAAAGTTTACTATGATAATGTTGTCCAAAAATAGAAAACTTTATATGGTTAGAAAGATAAGAAGATGTATGATATTATGGTGAAAATGATAAAGCTACCCAGTTGAAAAATCGTAAACCTAATAAAGATAAAGTCAAGAATTCATCTTACAAGATGAAAAATGTCTAAAAGAAAAAAAATGGAGGGAAAATGAGCCTCCATGCCTTTGGGTAGTTTCTAAAGCCTCTTCCCGAGCCATAACCCAATCAGGTTTCTAAATTTCAAATAACCCGACGGGTTCTAAAAATAAAAAAGTACTTCAAGACCCGATCAGGTTTTGAAGAAGTAAAAACTTTTCATTTTATTATCCATAACTTGAGCAGGTTATGAAGAAACTAAAATAGGATTGTCTTCTAGAATTGAGAGAGAGAGAGAGAGAGAGAGAGAGAGAGAGAGAGAGAGAGAGAGAGAGAGAGAGAGAGAGAGTGTTCTTGAAATTTTNGGAGAGAGAGAGAGAGAGAGAGAGAGAGAGAGAGAGAGAGAGAGAGAGAGAGAGAGAGAGAGAGAATGTTCTTGAAATTTTGAACCATCAGAAGCACAGAGTGTGACATTTGGGTTAGCCAATGCTTCACCTAAGATTTTCCGAAGAAACCCAATCTCTTCTTCTACACTCTCACTTTGTTTCACTTCCTCTGCATGCAAGATTTCAATGTCATTTTGCATTCTTTGAATTGTTCCCAATTGATTCTCACTCTCTACAGGCAATGATGAAATTTGTTGTCTCAGGGCTTGGATAATTTGACCTAGTTGATTTTCCCCCTCTTCTCGCAATAATCTCATCTCTTCTTGCAGATTTTTAGTAATTCTAAATTGTTTCTAACCCTCTTCCACAAGTATTTCATTTTCTTCCTTCACCCTGCAAAGTTCATATAAAATACATGTATGGTAATCTTCATAGTATTTAGGAGCCACAAATTGGTAACAATTCGAGCAATAGGAAATCAGAAAATGCACACCCTTCTTCACTAAACTATATAGATAGGCAACCTAAAATACATCTTGAAGTAGAGTTGCTCCCTTCACTTTGGGCCATTGCAAATTAACCAAAGTTTTCTACTCTTCCCTCCAACAAAATAGCTTATTTCAATGGCCACCCATGAAATTTTTTAAATGGTTGATTGGTTGCCTTTTCTTCTTTCAATGGCAATCCATGATTTTTTCTGCAATCTTCCAACCTTTCGTACATAGTTATTACAATTAAATACCCTCCTAGTACATAGGTGTTTCAAGTGAGTGAAATAGAACAAGACATTAATAAAAGATAGGAAGGTACACCTTATCACATGTTAGGACCCCTTAGGACACACTTGAGTGTTCTAATGTGTCAAAAGGGGTCATAGGGACTTCATAGGTGTCCTAACACATGATAAAGTGTAATAGGGCCCCTAGGAAGTCCCCATGACCCCTTTCAACACATTAGAACACTCTAGTGTGTCCTAAAGGGTCCTACGACCTCTTGGGACACACTTGAGTGTTGAAATGTGTCGAAAACGGTCATGGGGACTTTCTAGGAGTTCTATTATGCTTTATCATGTGTTAGCACCCCTGGGAAGTCCCCATGACCCCTTTTGACACATTGGAACAATCAAGTGTGTCCCAAGGGCTCCTACAACCTCTTGGGACACACTTGAGTTTTCCAATGTGTTGAAAGGGATCATAGGAAGTTACATGAAAAACCTTCCTGTAGACATGTCCACAAAACTCAAACTTCTTCATACATCAGGCCTTACAAATCCAATTCTCACATTTCCTCCATGATGACCTTTCCTAGGACAAAGATGACCACAAATTAATTTTTCTTTGCATTTCCTAGTATAAAAGCTCATACTTCCATCACCATGCCTCCTTAAATCATGAAATTTGGTAACAACATGTCCATCATCATCTAGATGTTTAGGATAGTATAGTGGTATTCCATTACCAACATACCCATTATCTGTAAAATGGTTTATGATATCACTCCACACTAGAGAATTATCTTAGACTAGCTTGGCATTTCCAAAGATGTACAGACCAATTCTAGCCCTGGAAAGGGCAACACAAGTTCTGTTTGGAATGTTAAGAAATCCTATATTTTCTCATGTTTTTACATTCAAATTAGGAATTCAATGTTTCTTACCAAAGAAAAAAATATGATATTTCTCTCTTGTCACTGGTTAGGAGTACATTTGCTAAGAATTGAGCTCTGAGTTCTAGATTCTAACCTTGCTAGACTTTTCTCGTATTCATATATTCCCACCAAAAATTGATCCAAAGCTCTGTTAGTATAGCACACTATGAGAATGGAACCAGAGGAATTTGAAATCTTATGAAACAAAGACTTTACAATTTTCAACCCGATAAATGTTTTTCCAGTGCCAGGAGGGCCCTAAATAATGGCCAATTTTTTGGTGAGCCTATGATTAATGGCCACCTCCTGACTATCATCAACAGAATCACATTTGAAGACTTGTTTCTTATCAAAATTACATTCAAGATGACCCATTTTGGATTCCAGATAAACCAACCACTCTATAAATAGAATATTGAATGAAAGACCAAAATCTACACCATCTTTACCTCCTCTCATCCCCTCAGATTCAACAGAGTTATAAACCTAGAAATCAGAGGACCCTTTCTGCTCAACAAACTCCCATTTTTCTTATAACTCCCTCTAATTTGCTTCACACACTCCCTATAAGATTCAAGTAAATATTATCTTATAATCGAGAACTGGGCACGTAAATAATTGTACTCTCTCTCTCTCTCTCTCTCTCTCTCTCTCTCTCTCTCTCTCTCTCTCTCTCTCTCTCTCTCTCCTNATAATTGTTCTCTCTCTCTCTCTCTCTCTCTCTCTCTCTCTCTCTCTCTCTCTCTCTCTCTCTCTCTCTCTCTCCTCCTTTGTTCTTAGTTTTTCAAAACTTTATTAGGTTCAGAGTAATTACGAGCATTTAGTTGTTATGTTCTCATAACTAGATTAGGTTCTAAGTAATTAGGAGTACTAAGCATTTATGTTCTCATAAGCTAATCGGGTTTTGAACCCGATCAGGTTATGTGGAATTAGGAACTCTTCTTGCTTCAATGGTCTTAAAATAGTCATTGCAAGTTGTTTTGAGGTCCCACATCTATTTTTCTATTGTTTTACGCCAGGAACAGACATGTTTACACTTTTTTTGCATGTTTTTTATTTGTGTTTTTAATGTTATTTTATCATTGTAAGTTCTCATTTCAAGAAAATGGTTGATTTGTTCTTATTTTTTGTATTTGATCTTCACATGTTATTCTATGTTTATTATATTATTTGTAGGTTCCATTCAATACGAAAAATGGGAAAGAACAAAAGAGGAACAATTGAACAACGAGAGATAGAAAAGGAAAGACAAAGGGAGTGCATGAGGAGAATACGACAAGGTACATCATCAAATACAAGCAACATAAGTGATGAAAATGTAAATGGTAATGTTAACGTTAATGTGAAAAATGCACCATTTCAATTTGATGTCATTAATGAAAAAAATGCACATAATGAAAATGAAAATCATCAACATTCACCAATTGAACTGATGGGGATAAATGCACCTAATTCATCTAAAGAAAATGTAGAGCATGCAACTGTGTTAACACCTCCTAGAATAATTCGTAGAAAACCAAAGTTTCTAATTGACATTGATGAGAATATTTTGAGGCCAATGCATGATAAAATGTCAGAAAAAAATTGTAGAAGAATTGTTAAAAAGATTTGGAATAAATATTTTGAAAAATTAAATCAAAGTGGAAGATTTCTAGTTGTTGAAATGATTAAGAATCTAAAATTTAGAGAGACAATGACAATTGTGGGGTTGAGAACATTTGAAAATAGAACTGAGAGAACCATTGTGAGGAATCTTGGTGCAAGAGCACCCTAAATGAACTAAGTGTTCCTTTGGAACTTAGGGTTTCCTTCAAGGTCCTAAGTGGCCTCTAGTCATGTAAGGATCATAGGTTATTCATTGGACTCCTTTGTAAGACCATAGTTCCAAGTTTGGCATTCTATAAGCCCTTGGTCAACTATTGGTAAATAATTGTATAGAACATAATTTATAGGTTAATTATATTTTTTTCATGTTTTTATCCACTAGGGATCACAAAATTAAGGTTGGAACCAAGTTTGGTCACCTAATTTGCAAAATTGCAAAATATTACAAAATTGCTCAAAAGTTGTCAAGCAACTTTTGAGCAACTTTGTGTCAAAACTTGTAAAACAACTCCCAAACATATAGTTAGTTCAAATATGTTATGTAACCATTTGGAGTGCCTAAAAAATCCCTCATAGGTGGGTGGTAGGGTAATATGATATAATATTTTAGCATAAATCAATAAAAACTACAATTTTCTTGCATTCTTGAGCAATAGTCAATGTGTATGGATTCATCTAAGGGAAAGGCCAACTGAATAAGGTAGTACCATGTGTTAACCTTCTTCTACATTTTTTTTCATGGTCTAATACCCTGTCCATCTAAAGTTATCTAATTTTCATTCTTCCTGCCCTGGATTATTTGGCCTTGGATTTGAGGCCCTAAATCAAGGTTCCACAAAGAATTGAGTGTATTTCTCATTTCCACCATGGGAATTCAATGAACCTTGGTGGAAAGAATTTTTTAGTTTTATTATTTAAGATTTTTCAGGATAGGTTTGTCAAAGTGTAGGGACATGGGCTTTCCATGATGCCCTAGGTGTATATGACAATGTATGCACCATTCACTGGATCAGTACAGTCAACATAACTCTTGTTTGGGGATTCATAAAAGGCCCTAAATCAGTGTGGGATATCATTTTACATGCCCTCACATGACCCATGTATTATTTTTGGCATTGGATGAAAGGAAGGAGTACTTGTAGTGCAATTGATGTCATTCCTGCACCTTTATGTTTTGGTACTTAATTCTAAGGTCTTGGGCCATAAAGGGTGTCTAAATCCCTAATAAATTCTAGGGGTTATGTGGAAGAATCTTGTTTAAGAGAAAAAATCCTTCAAGAAAAGGCTATAAGCCTAGTGTTGGATTTGTTAAGCAACTATGTCTCAAAGGTTGCAAAGGATGAATAAAACCATTTGATCTTGTTGTTAGGGACCTAAATAGACCATATCTCTAAGTATAGGTCACCTCTAGTCCCGAGATTCACTTCATGGGGTATGTTAGATAATTTGGGTTAAAGTGCTTAATAGCCAACCTTGGTAGTTGGTGTTTTAGGCTTGGTGAGACCTAGTGAATAGGTTTCCCTTGGGGTTTTTGGTTCTTTTTTACACTGTGATTATCAAACAACAACACTTTCACCCTTTGATATATTTTTAAGAGTATCCAACTCCTGGTATTCAACCAAGACTGAAAAGGACCAATTACCAAGGATGCTGATCAATCCTTCTACGCTTTAGGTTCTAAAAACCAAAGGAGGGACACCCTTAAACATCCTCAAATATTTAGTAAGACATAAATCAGTAGAGATCTCATAATGGCTCAAGACGACCGATAGCTACTAGGTGACCAGCTAATTACCCATTGAACATCGACCTCGAAGTGGAGCATGAGATTAGTACAACATCAAAAACCACATAAAACCTTCAGATATGTCAAAGTTTATGTTTAAAATGCAGAACATAGCCAAAGCCTAACTAGATATGCATTAATACAGAAGATATTACTCAATGATCAGTGCTTTATCCATTAGGCAATCCCCTTTAACCAAAGTCAGAAATACAACAATCAACTTCTGTTAGAGATTCCAAGCCATAAACATAAAAAAATCCATATCAATACTACTTATAGAAATCCTCTTGTAGACAAACGAATGAAACTATGTGACGTCTACAACATCATTTAATCTGATCCTAGATCAGAACTAAAGAATGATAACACATACATAGACAAACTCCATACAGAGAATTAGAAAATCCAGACTTCACAATACTGACACCAAGGAGAGATTTGAATCTAGAATTCTCATATTAAGTGTGAAGAATCACATTGCTGTACACAAATTTGCAATCAGGAATATACCATTTCAATAAGATGCAAAAGATTAATGACATTCTATTTGATCTAATACAAAACTAGTACAATCAATACTATATCCCTAATGGAACCATGAAATGACTGGAAAATCTTGGAGCCAGTACTCTGCAAGTCTCTGTGGAGACCAGGATTTTTGGAACCCTATACAATGGAAAGAAAACTAAATATGTAGGAAGAGAAAATCTTCAAATTTCTCCTCCAACAAACACCTATCTTTTTCCCAAAATATCTGAAAATTGCCCTGCCTTAACTGCTTAAAATCTAATTTTATTTGCAGAAATATCTCCTTTGAAATCAAAATATCTTCTGCCTTTCACTAATGAGCTGATTTAATTTTCTATTTTCTAGGAAAATACTTTGATCCTGCATCAAAATAGAATGCAAAAACACAATCCTTTCTTCAATACCTTTTCGATGGTATATGATACTTGATACTTCTCATAAAAATTTCCCCCCTGAATCACTAAACAAACTCTTCTTCCCATGCATATTTTTGAATAATTTATAATATTTGAATGCATTGTCAATAGTTAGACTATTGAACTGAGATAATATTTCATTTTAATATATGTATTTTTTAACCCGTGCATCTTTGAATTTTTAACTTCAAATTTCTCCATTTATTTCCTTTTAATTTTGCACTTATCCTGCACAGGAAGCACCAGATTCTGCCATGTGGTAGCCTCTGATTGGCCTATAGGTCCAATTGGGTGATTGCATATTCTTCCATGTGTCTAGCCTTCCACCTATCCATGTGCCAGGTGGCAGCTTATCACATTCCCTTGATGGCTAATTACCTAGCAACTCTTCATAGCGCCATTGCGCTAGCCGTCAAATTTCACCTCGGGATGCATGCCACTTTTAGATCATTCTTCTACAAGGATGCCACCTTATCTCCATCTAGATGCCACATCAACCACACCACTATTTCCCTAGCCATGTGTCAGCCTGGTGTGATCCCTTAATGATAACTTCCTCACATCTCTTAGAATAGTTCATTGCATCGCCCATAGATCTTCCTCCGTGATGAATGCTGATCATCGATCTGATCTACCTCAGGATGTGTGACACCTCATCATTCCTCTCTGCTCCACATGATCACCATGTCATCCCTGCAGTCCCTGCCAAAATTTGTTCTTTCTGTCACTGAAGTCATTCTGGCTCAGTTTCGATGTGCCTCCTGTGCTCATGCGCGCACATAGCCTCCGAGCTTCTTCTTCAAATTACTATGTGAGAATTTTACCTTATAAACATCTACTACTCCCCTCCCACTATGAATGTGGGACTAAATTTCTTTAAGTTTTTCAAATCTTTCTTATGCCTCTTTACGCCAAAATCATGTGGGCCCACCATGATTCCATTAGCCAATAGCATGCCCAAGGCCAATTGATTGTTATTCCTATTACATAACAAGTGCGATAATATATAAACATTAGGAAAGTCACTTCCCCAATGATTGTGGGATCATTTGCACACTGCATTTTTCAATTCCTTTTAAGCCTTGTTTGTGCACTAACATGTTGTGTTGGTATCTGTACTCCACGCTACCTTTTATCTTGCCAAGAGCATTTTCTTGAAAGTTTCTAGACTCCTCCTCGCGCATGCCTCCATGGTTTCTATTCACTGAGCATCCTACATTTCATGCCAATTATATTTGCTGTGAGTTTAAAAGGTTTTATAAATTCACCTCACTACGCTGCCTTTTAACAAATTTATCTCCTTTTTCACAAAACCCCTCTTCCAAAACCCCTCTATCTCCATACGCAATAATTAAGTTTCATTATTTTTGAAACTTGTAAAAAATCCTTGTTTTATGTGTGGGCTACTTCAAAAAACATGCAGCCTTTGGATGGTCTACAAACAAACAATTAACATGCCTAGTTTATGTTTCTATTCTATGCGCAGCCTCTGTGTAGTTTATAATTACACCTACCAAAGCATTTGCTTGGAGTTCCTTAACTCCTGTTGCTTCCATGTGCTGGCATCCACTATGCTCTACGCAACACCCCATTTGTTGTTTTTAATTTTTTAAATATCCCTCAATGTCACAGGGGCATCTTTTTAATGTCCGCGTAGGGCTTAGAAAATATATTTTGTAGTCTTTCAGTCAAATTTATCTCCTTTCTTCTTCCTAATCTCCTGTTATGCCCTGCATCCCCGTCCCTACATTTTGTGTGCAAAATGTTGGGTCCCCCCTTTTTTGTTTTTGTTTGCGGCCTTGTCTTTCTTTCCCTTTTTGTTTTCTTTCTCCGGGGTTTTCTTCCTCGGCGTTGTGTCTTGTTTGCTTGCTTTCCATCTCTGGGACTCCGGTCCCGGAGGTTGCCTTTTGTTGGAAACCAGATTCCAGACTTTGGGATTATTCGTCATGATGTTCTTAAGGACATTATCATGAAGAATCCCTGGGACCAGAGCCCGGAGGTTTTGCTTGTCTGGAGATTGCTGGAAGGAGGAGGATTGCCTTTTACCGCGGGTATAAATAGAAATAATCTGTCACTTTCACATTTACCACAATTAAAATCTTCAAGCACTTATAGCGAATTAGAGAGCAATTTTAAAGCGATTAATAGAGCACTTACAGAAAGTTTGTGATAATCAACGCTTAATATCTTCTGCCATTCTCAGGCAATTGCAAGTGCTTCGTGGTGGTGACTCTGACAGTTTGGCAACTCGAGCTCGCGTGGTAAATCTTCCCTCTCCTCCGTCTTTTGCATTCTCAGGTTGGTATTTCCGCTTTTCCATTTTTCTATTCTTGCTTCTGCCTCTGGTTTTCTTTGGTTCTATTTGGTTTTCGTGTGCCTTGTTTTGTTTTGTTTTTCTGTTTCATTTCTTTGTCTGGTTTGTTGTCTTCTAGTTTTGCCGCCCGTTGGTGGGTCGACTCTCTTTTAGAAGGTTGTCCGCCCTCTGTGCAGAGGTAGTTTTAGCTGTAGATAGCTGTAGATAGTTGTAGGTAAGTTTGTCTCCTCTAGTTTTCCCTGTGGGCATCTCCTCGCGTTGTATATTCATGTATATATGTATATAGTTGTATATAGTCCATGTATATATCTCCTTGTTTCTTTGTATATATCCCTCGGATCCATGTATATCCTTCCAAGTGGCTTGATAGGCTGGTCGAGTCTCCCCTGTGTCTAGTTTTCTGCCTCCGAACTCGCTTCGAGGCCGAGAACCACCTGTTTGAAGCTCGGCTCTCAGCTGGTTTCAAACAGGCGGTTTTCTCTCTCCTCCATGGAATCTGTTAGAGCCTCATTCATATCCCATGCACACAATCAATTCCAGCCAAGTGGCTTTCCCTTTTCACGCATTCGGGTAGTTGGCTCCACTGTCATCGCCTTCACATCCATTAAATACTTACGCACGTGGCGCCCATATGGGCTTGATGACTTGGCTTTTTAAATATTCTCACTAATGGTCATTTCTTTAGGTTTTGGGTCTCCTACCACCATCCATCCGACTTCTTTGCTAAGTGATGAAATTCCCCAGACCTAGATGTGTTGATATATTAGGTTTACAATGCGTTTTGCTTTTTCGATTATCTTTGCATGAAACTAACTTTTGAGGAAAATCAGACATCGCGGTGGTAAGATCTCTGGACCCCAGAGTAAGTATTTTATTTTGATAAAAAATATTCTGATGATTGCTTTGCCTTGCAGGTTCCCGGAGGGTATCTATCAATCATGTCCAAAGCATCCACATCCCCTCCCACGCAAGAAGTCCCCATACAAGAGCAGATCAAACAATCTGTGGCAGCCTCCCAATAGATGAGGGAGTAGTTAATTTCGAGGCTGGCCACTCCCCCACTCATGGCCAGACCAATTCGTCCCCCTTCCTCCCTATCGCTAGCTGCCCTAATGGTGAAAGCAACGGGGGTGGATCCTATCGAAGCGGCGGCAATGGCTGATGTGGGGCCACCTTTGGTCACTCAGAGGAAGAGGAAACACATCAAGCAGGCCAAGGCCGAGTCAGTATCAGCACCAAAGACATCCCTCCCCCAGGAAATAGAAATTCTTTCCTCCAGTTCCCCAGAGCTGGAAAAGGAAATAGAGCCCGTCGAGGTCCCGGACAGTCCCCCTCCAGAAGAAGAATTTGACGTATTTGTGACTGATGAATTTGAGAACTTACAGGGGGACGACACACAAGCAGATACAGAAGTCCCAGGGAAAGAACAAGAGACTGTGGGGCAAGAAGAGATAAAGAAAGAGCCTGCACAAAGGCAAGAGCAGCAGAGAGAAGAACCGAGACCGGAGATTATCTCTGGGTCTCAAGCAATGCAAGGCCCGGGAGTGGGCCAACAAAAACCAAGCAGACAAATGGCATCTACTGGGGGAACCAGACCTTTAGGAATAACCATAACCCCAGCCGCCACATCCCAAGGGCCACTTCCAAGAGAAACCTTTGGGCAGGTTATCACAGCAGCCCAAACTCTGAATCTTGGCCCGATACCTCCCCTATTGCCAACAGAGGAAGAGACCCTGGTAGAAGAAGAAGAAGAAAAGAATCTCAAGGAAGAAATCCCTGAAGAAGCCCGCCAAGGTCTAGACCTAGCAATAGGCATACAGGAGAGGGCTAAGGAGATGGAGATCAAAGGAAATGTTGCTGCGGAAAAGGATGAAGCAGAGAGAGGGACAGATGAGGTCCCTACTACTGAGGAGTGGTAGCAACAAGCCACTGGAGAGGAATCAAGGGAAAAAATACTGGCAGGAAGGCCACCTCTCCTGCCTTAGTGGCTAGTGGAAAGCAAGAAAAGGAAAGCCCAGTCCACCCCTGTGATTCCTCTCTCCCTGGTGAAAATGATGGCCCAAGCCCAGGCCCTGCCAAAGGCCAAGAAAGCCCAGACAGTTCATACTCTTCGAACTAGGTCGGGTGGAGAAATAGTTGTCGTCATAGAAACACCTCCCCCAGATGCCGATGAAGCAACCATGGATCCCACAGACTACAATGTTGCAGAGGTATCCCTGGGCAAAAGGATAAAGAAAGGAGATGTAGATTTGCTAAAGGAAGCAGCAAGGGCAGTGGAGGCCCGATACAAAAAGGAAGCCCAGAGACTCAAGACCAAAAAAGAGAAGAATGCAAACCTTATGGGGTTGCTTACTGAGCTAGCTTGACCAATCAACACCGCTCCTCCAGAGGCCTCCACCTCAGAAGAATTACCGCAGAGCGACATAGACTCCTTGCGGTTGATGAAAAAGAAGGCCAAGGTAGTAGAAAAATGGATTGCCCTGCAGATAGGAAACACCTGGCGTTTCCTGGCATCCACTCTCTTAGACTTATACACGGCCTAGCAGGTCATTCGTCAAGCGGAAGCACTTGTTGAGCAATGGGAGAGTGACACCGAAAATTACCAAGCATGGAAGGTGGAGCTCAAAGAGATCCTTACCTTACGAGAAGACATAATTTCTGAATCCAAAATTTTGGGTGAGGAATCATTTTATTTTGTAAGAACTCAGCACTCCAGACTTGACCTCACATTGGAGGTAACTAAGCAACTGGTAGAGTCCTTGCAAGAAAAGGTAAACACTATAAAGTATTCTTCTAATTTATATAAGTCTTTGTAATAAAGGCTTCCGGGGCTGACCCCCTTAGTACAGATACATATACCCCCAAAGATTCAGTTTTGGAAAGTTTTGATGAAATAATGAAGTCCCAATATCAATCCCTGGAGGGGATAGATGGGGCCAAAATGAAAATATTAACCCGCATGATACTGAGTGGTCATGACGCGGCAAAGAGGGCAGATGAATTCAAAGAAAATTTTCTAGACTTAGGGGAACAAGTTGAAGTAGCCAGGCACAAAAGGGCCAGCCTAAAAGAGATAGATGAGGAGGGCATTTCTCGCCTCCTCCAGGCCTTCAATGATAATAAGAAACCTTGAGCTTTCTCTGGGGGTCGGGGAGAACTCATGTGTTGAGTATTCTTTATTTGGGGTATTCTTTATTCTTTGTGGGAAGAATGTTCCCAGATCTCGGAGTCCTGGATCCCAAAATTTTGTATTCTTTAAAGTGATTTGTGTCCCGGTCCCCGAGGTCGACCGGTCGCTTTCAGAGGTGGTTAATAAAGGTTGTCAGAAGGTAGTTGGCCACATCAAGGAAGCGTCAGCTCGGCAGTTGATTTTTGACAGGGTGGTCTTCTCGAGGCGCCGCTGAGAGGTACACCTGACACATTGAAGATAAGGCACCACATTTCCCATTTATGAGGCATGTAGCATCGGTCCCCGGGAGACCTACTTTCTTCTTCCTCATTTCTGGCCCTCTTCTCGAGGCCGATTCTTCCGCTATATATTATTGTCTTATTCTTCTGACATGGCAAACCTATTCCATCTCCAGGCCTTTTGTAGGGTGGCGTAGGTAGTACCGGCCCCCAGATATTGTATTTTATTAAGGCATGATGTAAAGCAGGGTTAGGGTTAGAAAGTTGTATAAAAAGCCAAACTGGCCCATTTCCAAGGGTCGGCGAAATTGATGATTTTGTTGTCCATGATAATAGCAAAGGAATTTCTCATTTTGAGTTGCAGAGCTTAATGCTCCATTGTTCTGTCCTCAATAGTTAGATGCTCCCCTGGAGCCGCCATTGTATCACGCACCAGTGCTTGCTGGAAGGAACATTAAAAAAGAAGGAAGCATTCTTGGCAATGATGTTGTTGGCATTCCTGCTTCTGAGTTAATGGTATTTCATGTTTTTATATTTTGTATGTCTTTTACTCCGGTATGTTAAAGTAGATTAACAAACTCTTTACTCCCGCTATTGATAAAAATGCTAACTGATGGTTATGTATTTCTTTGGTATTTAGTGTAGTTTATCAGAGTATCATTGATGTTCCAGACATTTCAACATGACTGTAGTTAGATGAGATACTTTTTACCCTGCACGATCTTTTTTTGCTTTATTTGTTAAGTGTAAAACACTTGGGAAAACCTCACTTTGATCGAATGTCTGGAGAAAATGAGTTGAAGAAACCAGCTATCCCCCTTGAAAATAGTCACCTCTCCCAACCGAGCCCCACACCATCGTGACCTGACACCCAGGTGCTTGAATGCCTGGAGGATTTATTTCTCCCGGACAACCTTTGCAGGCAGAGTTGGCCAGTTTCCCCCGAATCCAGTGACAACTTATGACTGTTGGCGGACCCGATCAGCAAAACCCTGTCAACAGAAACTGGTGCTAGAAGGAGAGCATGAACTCATCCCCTTTTGGAAATTCCAATTTTACACCTGAGGGTTCCCCGAGCTCTAGTTTAAGGAGGCAAGCCTTCAGTGGGATTGGATCTTTCTCCCCAGCGAAATTTGAAAGAGTCCTTAGGTCTGCCCCGAATCCTGGAAGGCTTATGGAACTCGAGCCCCTAGCTCGAAAGAAATGGACCTCAAAAATCACGCCAGCCACTATTGTCTGGGGATCTATCATACTGCTGAATACCCAAACTTCTTAGACAATCCTGGGAACCAGTACCCAAACTAACCAACATATAGTTCCCCCAATGGCTACGTACTTCAGAAATATCGGGTCCTTAATGGGCACTTTTATGGGTGCAACCAATGATTTACCCTCTCACCTGGAGAAGATCTTCCCATGATATGAACACTTAGGCTCACGGACCGTAGAAGAACGCTTACAGGCATAAAAAGATGCCATGAAACGACACCGGATCCAACATGAAGATGTTGTGACCCGTATGTTCCCCCTGTCCCTAGGACAAAGCGAGTTGAACTGGTACCTTAACCTTCCTGCCAACTCTATAAACACTTGGTAGGATATGGAGGATGCCTTCCTGGCGGCCTTTCGCGTGCATTTGGACCCAGCCTGGTCCCACAGCTAGTTCATCTCCATTAGGAAGGAACCCAATGAACCTCTTGCAACATTCAACCATAGGTTCCAGCATGCCTTGAAATGGTTTACCGGCCCTTTTATTCAATCCCCAGATGTAACCATACATACCTATCTTAATGCGATGGACCCTTTCGTTGCCACTCTCCTTTGGACAACAACCACCTTAGGTGACCGGGACACCTTGGCGAAAGTCTACAACCTAGCCTTGGAGCTGTCCTGCGGTCTTAACAAATCCCTGGGTAGGATTGGATAAAACATGCCTTTCAACATGGTCCCCGAAAGAACTGCATATGCCGGGGGATACAACCCTAATTTGGCAATAGGTGCCCCCTTGATGGCGATGAATCCCCCTCCACCCTTGATAGAGCAACAGGCGTGGTACGTTTATCTGACCCAGACTCAGATGACACCGGGTCTGGAAGTCTTCCCTTGGAACCAGCCATAGAAGATGCAACAACCTTAGATGCAATCGTCCAGAGTGCCCTTCTTCCAGTCCTCCACGACTGGAGGATTTCCGCCCTCGACTCTGGCAAACACTGCTCCCTTCCTGGGAAGCCAATAACAACAGCTGTCACATTGTGACACAAACACTCAGTTGACCACCAAGGTCGAATCCCTCCAGCGAATGTTGTCCACCTTGACCATGGACATGGGCCAACTGAAGGTGGGATCCTACACACCCCAGAATTCAAATCCCCAGAGAGGGAATATTTTCTCCGGCCAACGAAGCAACAATACCGGAGGAAGAAACTTCAACAATGGGTCTAGGCCCAATCAGCAGCAATGGAATAATAACGCAAATACCAGAGGCCCACCTCCGAACCAAAACGCCAACCAAAATGGTGCTGGACCATCACATTTTATGCCTGTCGCAGACTTCCAGCCCATGACTAATTGGTGTAGATTGCACGATACTGGTTCTCACAATGAGGTGAATTGTGCCACTTTGGAGAAGGTCATCATGATCTCCCAGCTGGACAGGCAGCAGTCACATGATACTACCCCTCCAGAACCTCCCATCTAGGAAACAACCCACAGTGCCTTCACCTATGACACCATCTTCTTTAGGACTTTCAGAGAAGATGAAGAAAAATCTGAATTGCAAGGATTCTTTGACGAATCCATTCTGCCCTTCGAGGCCAACGCCTTTACTAACCCGCAGACTCCATATAATACTCAGAGTCAGGTTGGTAAAGGACCAGTTTACATGCCTGTGCCACCCACTAAAGATACTCCTCCTCCCCAGAATGATGCAAATGATCAACCCATCCCTCCAAAAGGTCCTAGCTCTAACCAAGCAAAAGATCTCACGGAGGAAAATCACCAGTTCCAGGGAGGAAGATGCGATATCTCGAAGGCGTTAGAACAAACCATCACCTCCATGACCCTGATGGAGGTTTTGTTGAACTGTCCCGAGCAAAAGAAGTCTCTTCTAAAGCTTCTAGGGAACCCGAAAGCCATTAGCCGCCCACCCAAGACTGTCTCCTTCGAAGATGTTAACGCGGCTGTCTTCCAGGGAAATAATGAGGATCCTCCCTTCTTACTAGGCTTGAATATCCACGACAAAAATATACACAATTTCCTAGTAGACTCTGGAGCTTCAGGTAATATCATGCCCTTGTCTATTTTTCAGAAGCTTGGATTCCACCCCACCCCGTCTAACGGCGCAGTGATCCAGCTGGATAAGACTGCTGTAAAAATGGTGGGGGAATTGAAGAATGTCCGGATACATCTTATCCAGGACCCCAGGATAGCCAACATCATTGACATCTAAGTGGTGGACATCCCAGAGACTTACGGGATGTTATTAAGTCGGAATTGGTCTAAGTCCTTGAATGTATACTTTTCAACCGACTTCACCCACTTATGGCTTCCATGGGAAGGAGAGTCAAATAAGATCCAGGTCAAAAGCGAGCCCTGGATGAAACAGGCCCTTACCGAAGTTGGAAGGGTCAATGAGGTATTTTTCTCTAAGACTTCTCTGGGGGTGTACCGACCTTTTTAAATCTTAACATTCGATTTCATCCCCGGAGAGAATCCCCCCTTGCTACAAAGAGCCCAAGACCTCAAAGAAAAGATGAGAGTGCACTACCAAAAACATTCAGAGCTCGAATGTGGGCCGTGTCTTTCGATCGCCAACTGACACCTTGATACCCTCCAGAACAAACAACATGCAACTGATTCCCCGGGACCCAGTGCCCCTATGGGATGCGCTCCTTTGGTTCCACCTCCCCGGGAATCCTGAACTAAAAAAACTCCAGAGGAAAACTCTACTTTCATGTTGGTAGTCCAAAAGATACCCCCCAAGTCCCCCAGCAATAATCCAAAGAAAAATCCCCCTCCCCAACCCCAAATTACAAACAATGACTTATGGACCCTCAAGTTCAATGGGTCCCGATCGAAACAAGGCTATGGGGCTGGGGTAGAATTAATAAACCCATGAGGGAAGTCCTTCCTCACATCCTACAGGCTACAGTTCAACTGTAAAAACAATGTCACAGAGTATGAGGCTTTGGTCCTTAGATTCTTATTCGCATTAAGGAAAGGTATCACCCGCCTCTAGGCTCTGGGTGATTCAGAGTTGAATGTTAAACAAGTCCAGAGTCAATACACATGTCATGATAAAAGGATGGCTGCGTACCGCAACTGAGCTTGGAGCCTCATTGAGAATTTTGATGCCTTTAGCATTGACCTTATTCCCCAGTGATGAAACTATTTCCCAGATTCCCTTGCCATTTCTGCCAGCACACTAGAGCCGATGGCTGGCTCACGACTCCGAAGATTTTTCAGTTGAGATGGTCCCCACCCCGTCCATTCCAGACAATGTCACCCACTTTTAGGTTTTTGAGGATGATCAACATATCCTAGCCTTCATGGAGAACGTTGGTGTCTTTGAAGACCAGATAGTGGAGGAGCGAGACCACAACGATACTGGACAGGGTGATGAAGATGATGGGATCATGGACCTACCCACTAACACCATCCCAAAGGGGATGGTTGCACTAGAATGAATTTTTGATTCATACCCTCAGGCCTGTGAGAAGGTGTCATCCTCCTCCAAGGGAGGAAAGCTCAAAAAGGTTAACATCGGCCAGCCCAGTGAAGAAAAAATCATTCGCATTGGTACCTTCTACTCCCTTGAGGAAAAGGAAAAGATTCTCGCGGTTCTTTGAGAATACATTGATGTAATTGCCTAGGGTTATGAAGACTTGAAAACATATGATACATCCATCATGACCCATACTATTCCCCTAAAACCTAATGCTAAGCCCTTTTGACAGAAGAAAATACTGATCAACCCCTTGATAGAGCCTCTGATTCGTCAAGAGGTGGAGAAACTACTGTCAGCTCAGATAATCTTCCCAATCTGGCACACTACGTGGGTTGCCAACCTGGTCCCTATAATGAAAAAGAATGGTGAGATCCACCTTTGCGTGGATTTCTGAAACCTGAACAAGGCCTCCAAGAAAGATAATCACCCTCTCCCCTCATTGGATGAGGTGTTGCAGATAGTAAATGGATCCCAGATGATGTCCTTCTTGGATGGGTACTTGAGATATAACCAGGTCATGGTCAAATATGAAGATAGAGAGAAAATAGCATTTACAACCAAGTGGGGAATGTTTGCATACAAAAGAATGCCCTTTGACTTGATCAATGCAGGGGTTACATTTCAAAAGGCTATGGACATTGCATTCGAGGGCCTCATCAATCGATGCATAATCATCTATATGGATGATTTGACTATCTTTTCCTGGGACAGGCGTGACTACGCCACCCATCTCACTCAGATCTGCGAGAGATGTCGTCGGTATGGGATATCCCTCAACCCCAAGAAGTGCATATTTGGGGTCACTAAGGGGAAGTTGCTAGGGCATATCATCTCTAAGAAAGGTATATCCATTGACCCTGATAGAGTTGAAGCGTTGTTGAATCTACAAATGCCTGGCAATAAGAAAGAAATGTGATCCTTCTTCGGAAAAATCAACTTCATGCGATGATTCATCACGGGGTTCGCAGAAATAGTTAAACCACTCAATGAGATGATGAAGAAGGATACCAAGATTGAGTGGAGTCCGGAAGCAAAGTGGGCATTCACCCAGATTAAACAGACTATAACAGAAGCACCTGTCCTGGCTAGTCCAGACTACTCCCTTCCATTTTATATTTACTCTTTTGCTTCGCCGCATTCTATCACGGCAGTGTTAACCCAAAAGGTTGAAGGGGAAGAGAGACCAATAGCTTTCATGATTTTCCCCTTTAAGAACACCAAGGTCTAGTATTCACCACTGGAAAAACAAGCCTTTGCTCTAGTTTAGGCTGTAAAGAAATTTTGGCATTATATTCTCTGGATAAAAGTACATGCTGTCATCCTGGACCAGGCTGTCAAATCTCTGCTAATGCAGAGTGAATTGGGCGAAAGATGGGGGAAATGGATGGCCATCCTCCAGGAGTATGACTTAGAAATGCAGCCCATGAAGATAGTCCGAGGCCAAGGACTAAGTTGAACGATGGCAGAAGAGACTCCCCACATAGAATGATAAACTTACATAGTGGAGTCCATTACCAAAGACCCATGGTATACCAATTTGGTATACTTGTTATTAAACAACAAATGTCTAGAGGGGTTACCTCCCCACAAATGCCGTGCCCTGCGGATGAGAAGCGCTCACTTTATGATCAAAAACTCTGTGCTTTATCACAGAAATTACGAGGGAGTGTACCTCCAGTGTATCGACAGAGACCAAGCTATAAGAATAATCGATGAGTTCCATGGATAGTTTGGAATCAGGCATGGCTCAGCTAATGCCACCACCCACCAGATCCTTTAGGCCAGATATTATTGGCTCTGTATATTCAAGGATGTTTACGTTCACGTCAGGAAATGCCATACTTGTCAAACTGCGGTGCATCATGAGCGTAACCCAGCCATGCCTCTGCAACCAGTCTACGAGGCTAGACCCTTCGCCCAGTGGGAATTTGACTTCATTGGGGAAATCAACCCCAACTCATCTGCCAACCACTGATACATCCTTACTGCTACTGATTATTGCACTTGGTGGTCTGAAGCTATACCTTGCAAAAACAACACGGCCGACATAGTCATCAAATTCTTAGAAGAAAACATCGTCACAAGATTCAGAATGCCCTTCGCTTTAGTATGTGACAATGGTCCAGCATTTTCTTCAGCTCAGTTACTCGAATGGACCTACAATCGAAAGATCACACTGAATTTCTCCAGCAACTACTACCCCCAGGGAAATGGTGTCGCTGAATCAACAAACAAAAATCTACTTGAAGTGATCAAGCACCTGTTAGAACAGAATCCCCGGGATTGGCACCAAAAGCTGAAATTAACCCTCTGGGCAGATCACATCCGTATTAAGGCCACCCTGGGAACATCCCCATTTCATCTAGTTTATGTCAAGAACCCTGTCTTCCCAGTCAACTTACAGATCCCAATATTACAATTTATGCAAGAATTTGACAACAGGGACAACTTCATGGAGGTTTGTCTCTTAAACCTGGTGAGGATGAAAGAACAGAGAGATGTAGCCCTTGAACATTTTGCGTGTCATTAAGCAGTGGTAAAATGATGGTTTGATAAAAGAGCCCAATATAAGGCTTTTTAGGTCTTAGATCTGGTCTTGTTATGGGACAAGGCCCGGGAGAAGAGAGAAAAACATACCAAGTTCTAGCGGCTCTGGCTCAGACCATATCTAATCTCAGAAATCTGTGGAGCAAATACTTATTGCCTTAACACCTTGACTGGGGAACCTGTCGCATTGCCCGTTAATGGACAGTTTCTCAAACACTACTTCGAGTAGAGGTAAGTTAGTCCTAAGTTGTATTATATGTAAAGCCTTCTGCTTGTAAATATCCCCTCTGGGTGCCTCGTGTGAGATACCCTAACTTGTAAATAGCCTTGTCGACTGTCCTACGGGACAGTCCTTTTTGTCGTCTTTGTTTTCATTTTCAGTTTTCTTTTGGTTCCGACGTTTTTCTCCATCTTGCAGGAATTGGAATGCTTCACATAACTTTGGCCTCTGGCGCAATGTCTTCAGCGTGGTGAACTTTAGAATCTATCTTTAGCATAGTGGAGTCAGCCTGGTCCTCGGGGTCATTTTACAGGTTATGGTACGTTTTGAGCAATCTACATCGGGTGTTGTCTCCAGGGGTCTGGCAATCAGTGAACAAAATAATAATGTAAGGAACAAGTAATCAGAAACACTGAGGGTAGATCGGCTGTACTGATTGGTTGACCCAGGTCTAAAATTTTAAAAGGATTATTTTTGGGTCCAGAGTTTTATCCCCTCTTCGAACAATCTAAGCATAGGTGGACAGGTGAAAGAAGTACCGCCATTAAATTTAGCTAAGCTTAAGCTTAATTGTGAAAGAAGTACTGCCTTCCCCACCCAGAAATAAAACAAATAGGAGGAAAAGAAGGACAAAACTCTGGTCTCTGGGGGAAATGAGAAAACTATCGACTGGTTCAATGCAATTAGTGCCTCTTCTCTACTCCTCCCAGAGGTCATCGGCTTGATTTCCTTCCAAATCACACATGACACCACTAATGAAGGGCTAAAGACTAATTCCCGCGTGGTCAGATACTCTGAGATATGTTTCTCTTTGCCTGTCAGATGTTTCAAAGAGCAGCTTGTTCCAGTTTTGCTAACCAGAGATTCTATAGTTCTCAAATGAACGAAGGCATTTGTCCTAGATAGTCACCATTTGTTACACCCTGCATCCCTGTCCCTACATTTTGTGTGCAAAATGTTGGGTCCCCCCCTTTTTTTTTTGTTTGCGGCCTTGTCTTTCTTTCCCTTTTTGTTTTCTTTCTCCGGGGTTTTCTTCCCCGGCGTTGTGTCTTGTTTGCTTTCTTTCTGTCTCTAGGACTCCAGTCCCGGAGGTTGCCTTTTGTTGGAAACTGGATTCCGAACACTGGGATTATTCGTCATGATGTTCTTAAGGATATTATAAGGAAGAATCCCCGGGCCCGGAGTCCGGAGGTTTTGCTTGTCTGAAGATCGCCGGAAGGAGGAGGATTGCCTTTTACCATGGGTATAAATAGAAATAATCTGTCACTTTCACATTTACCACAATTAAAACCTTCAAGCACTTAGAGAGAATTAGAGAGAAATTTTAAAGCGATTAACAGAGCATTTACAGAAAGTTTGTGATAATCAATGCTTAATATCTTCTGCCATTCTCAGGCAATTGCAAGGGCTTGATGGTGGTGACTCTAACAGTTTGAAAACTTGAGCTCACGTGGTAAATCTTCCCTCTCCTCCACCTTCTATGTTCTTAGGTTGGTGTTTCCACTTTTTTGTTTTTCTATTCTTGCTTCCGCCTCTAGTTTTCTTTGGTTCTGTTTGGTTTTTGTCTGCTTTGTTTTGTTTTGTTTCTCTATTTTGTTTCTTTGTCTGGTTTGTTGTCTTCTGGTTTTTCCACCCATTGGTGGGTCGGCTCTCTTTCAGAAGGTTGTCCGCCCTCTGCGCAGAGGTAGTTTTAGCTGTAGATAGCTTTAGATAGTTGTAGGTAAGTTCATTTCATCTGGTTTTCCCTGCGGGCGTCGCCTCGCATTGTATATTCATGTATATATGTATATAGTTGTATATAGTCCATGTATATATCTCCTTGTTTCTTTGTATATATCCCTGGGCTCCATGTATATCCTTCTAGGTGGCTTGATAGGCTAGTCGAGTCACCCCTATGTCTGGTTTTCTACCTCCAAACTCGCTTTGAGGCCAAAAATAACCTATTTGAAGCTCGGCTCTTGACTGGTTTCAAAGAGGCAATTTTCTCTCTCCTCTATGAAATTTGTCAGAGCCTCATTCATATCCCAGGCACATAATCAATTCCAGCCAAGTGGCTTTCCCTTTTCGTGTGTTCGGGCAGTTGGCTCCGCCGTGATCGCCATCACATCCATTAAACACTTACGCACATGGCGCCCACGTGGGCTTGATGACTTGTCTTTTTACATATTCTCGCTAACGATCATTTCTTCGAGTTTTGGGTCTCCTACCACCATCCATCCCGCGTCTTTGCTAAGTGATAAAATTCCCCAGACCTGGATGTGTTGATATATTAGGTTTACAATGCGTTTTGCTTTTTTGGTTATCTTTGCATGAAACTAACTTTTCAGGAAAAGCAGACATTGCGGTGGTAAGATCTCCGGACCCTGGAGTAACTATTTTATTTTGATAAAAAATATTCTGATGGTTGCTTTGCCTTGCAAGTTCCCGGAGGGTATCTATCAATCATGTCTGAAGCATCCAAGTCCCCTCCTACGCAAGATGTCCCCATACAAGAGCAGATCAAACAATCTGTGGCAGCCTCCCAACAGATGAGGGAGCCGTTAATTATGAGGCTGTCCACTCCCCCGCTCATGGCCAGACCAATTTGTCCCCCTTCCTCCCCGTCGCTGGCTACCCTAATGGTGAAAGCAATGGGGGTGGATCCCGTAGAAGCGGCGGCAATGGCTGATGCGGGGCCACCTTTGGTCACCCAAAGGAAGAGGAAACACATCAAGCAGGCCAAGGTCAAGCTGGTACTAGCACCGGAGACATCCCTCCCCCAGGAAATAGAAACTCTTTCCTCCAGTTCCCCAGATCCAGAAAAGGAAACAGATTCGGTCGAGGTCCCGTATAGTCCCCCTTCAGAAGAAGAATTTGACGTATTTGCGACCGATGAATTTGAAAACTTATAGGGGGACGACAAACAAGAAGATGCAGAAGTCCCAGGGAAAGAATAAGAGACTGCAGGGAAAGAAGAGATAGAGCAAGAGCCTGCACAAAGGCAAGAGCAGCAGACAGAAGAATTGAGACCGGAGATTATCTCCGGGTCTCAAGCAATGCAAGGCCTGGGAGTGGGCCAACAAAAACCAAGCAGACAAATGACATCTGCTGGGGGAACCGAACCTTCGAGAATAACCGTAACCCCAGCCACCACGTCCCAAGGGCCACTCCCGGGAGCAACCTTCAGGCAGGTTATCACAGCGGCCCAAACTCTGAATCTCGGCCTGATACCTCCCCTATTGCCAATAGAGGAAGAGACTCTGGTAGAAGAAGAAGAAGAAGAAAAGCAGCTCGAGGAAGAAATCCCCGAAGAATCCCGCCAAGATCCAGACCCAGCAATAGGCATACAGGATAGGGCTGAGGAGATGGAGATCGAAGTAAATCTTGCTGTGGAAAAGGATGAAGCAAAGAGAGGGACGGATGAGGTCCCTACTACTAAGGAGCGGCAGCAAAAAGCCACTGGAGAGGAATCAAGGGAACAAATACTAGTAGGAAGGCCACCTCTCCCGCCTCAGTGGCTAGTGGAAAGCAAGAAAAGGAAAGCCCAATCTGCCCTTGTGATTCCTCTCTCCCTGGCAGAAATGATGGCCCAAGCCCAGGCCCCGCCAAAGGCTAAGAAAGCTCAGACAGTTCATACTCTTCGAACTGGGCCGGGTGGAGAAACAGTTGCCATCGTAGAAACACCTCCCCCAGACGCCGATGAAGCAACCGTGGATCTCGTAGCTTACAATGTTGCAGAGGTATCCCTGGGCAAAAGGGGAAAGCAAGGAGAAGTAGATTTACTAAAGGAAGCAGGAAGGGCAGTGGAAGCCTGATACGAAAAGGAAGCCTAGAGGCTCAAGACTAAAAAAGAGAAGAATGCAAACCTTATGGGGTTGCTTACTGAGCTAGCTTGACCAATCAACACCACTCCTCCAGTTGATGAAAAATAAGGCCCAAGCAGTGGACGAATGGATCACCCTGTAGATAGGAAACACCCAGCGTTTCCTGGCATCCACTCTCCCAGATTTATACATGGCCCGGCAGGTCATTCGTCAAGCGGAAGTGCTTTTTGAGCAGTGGGAGAGCGACGCCGAAAATTACCAAGCATGAAAGGTGGAGCTCGAAGAGCTCCTCACCTTAGGAGAAGACATAATTTCTGAATCTGGAATTCTGGGTGAGGAATCATTTGATTTTGTAAGAACTCAGCACTCCAGACTTGACCTCACATTGGAGGTAACTAAGCAACTGGTAGAGTCCTTGCAGGAAAAGGTAAACACTGTAAAGTATTCTTCTAATTTATATAAGTCTTTTGTAATAAAGGCTTTCGGGACTGACCCCCTTAGTACAGATACATATACCCCCGAAGATTCAGTTTTGGGAAGTTTTGATGAAATAATGAAGTCCCGATATCAATCCCCGGAGGGGATAGATGGGGCCAAAATGGCAAGATTAACCCACATGATATTGAGTGGTCATGACGGGGCAAAGAGGGCAGATGAATTCAAAGAAAATGTTTCAAACCTAGGAGAACAAGTTGAAGTAGCCAGGCACAGAAGGGCTAGCCTAAAAGAGATAGATGAGGAGAGCATTTCTCGCCTCCTCCAGGCCTTCAACGATAATAAGCAACCTTGAGCTTTCTCCAAGGGTCGGGGAGAACTCAAGTGTTGAGTATTCTTTATTTGGGGTATTCTTTATTCTTTGTGGGAAGAAAGTTCCCGGATCCCGGATCCCAAAATTTTGTATTCTTTAAAGTGATTTGTGTCCCGGTCCCCGAGGCCGACCGGTCACTTTTAGAGGCAGTTAGTAAAGGCTGTAAGAAGGTAGTTGGCCACATCAAGGAAGCGTCAACTCGGTAGTTGATTTTTGATAGGGTGGTCTTCTCGAGGTGCCGCTCAGAGGTACACCTAACACATTGAAGACAGGGCGCTGCATTTCTGATTTATGAGGCATGTAGCCTCGGTCCCCGGGGGACCTACTTTCTTCCTCCTCCTTTCTGGCCCTCTTCTTGAGGCCGATTCTTGCGCTATATATTCTTGTCTTATTCTTCTGACATGGCAGACCTATTTTGTCTCCAGGTCTTTTGTAGGGTGGCGCAGGTAGTACCGGCCCCCAAATATTGTATATTATTAAGGCATGATGTAAAACAGGGTTAGGGTTAGAAATTTGTATAAAAAGCCAAACTGGCCCATTTCCAAGGGTCCGCAAAATTGATGATTTTGTTGTCCATGATAATAACAAAGGAATTTCTAATTTTAAGTTACAGAGCTCAATGCTCCATTGTTCTGTCCTCAATAGTTATATGCTCCCCTGGAGCCGCCTTTGTATCACGCACCAGTGCTTGCTGGAAGGAACATTAATAAAGAAGAAAGCATTCTTGGCAATGATGTTGTTGGCATTCCTACTTCTGAGTTAATTGTATTTCATGTTTTGATGTTCTATATGTCTTTTACTCCGGTATGTTAAAGTAGATTAACAAACTCTTTACTCCCGCTACTGACAAAAATGCTAACTGATGGTTATGTATTTATTCGGTATTTAGTGTAATTTATCAAAGTATCATTGATGTTCTAGATATTTCAACATGACTGTAGTTAGATGAAATACTTCTTACCCTGCAGGATATTTTTTCGCTTTATTTGTTAAGTGTAAAACGCTTGGGAAAACCTCACTTTGATTGAATCTCCAGAGAAAATGAGTTGAAGAAACCAGCTATCCCCCTTGAAAACAGTTGCCTCTCCCAACCAAGCACCGCACCATCATGACCCAACACCCAGGTGCTTGAAGGCCTGGAGGATTTATTTCTCCTAGACAACCTTTGCAGGTGGAGTTGGCCAGTTTCCCCAGAACCCGGTGACAACTTATGACTGTTGGCGGACCCGGTCAGCAAAACCCCGTCAATAAAAACTGGTGCTAGGAGGAGGGTATGAACTCATCCCCTTCCAAAAATTCCAATTTTACACCTGAGGGTTCCCCGAGCTCTATTTTTAGGAGGCAAGCCTTCAGTGGGATTGGATCTTTCTCCCCAGCAAAATTTGAAAGAGTCCTTAGGTCTGCCCCGAATCCCGGAAGGCTTGTCAAACTCGAGCCCCCGGCTCAAAAGAAATGGACCTCAAAAATCACACCAGCCACTATTATCTAGGGATCTAGCATACCGATGAATACCCAAACTTCTCAGACAATCCCAGGATCCAGTATTCAAACTACCCAACATATAGTTCCCCCAATGGCTGCGTACTTCAGAAACACCGAGTCCCCAATGGGCACTTTTTTGGGTGCAACCAATGATTTACCCTCTCACCCAGAGAAGATCTGCCCACAATACGAACACTTAGGCTCATGGACCGCATAAGAACACTTACAGGCATACAAAGATGCCATGAACCGACACCGAATTGAACATGAAGATGTTGTGACCCGTATGTTCCCCCTATCCCTAGGACAAAGTGAGTTGAACTGGTACCTTAACCTTCCTGCCAACTTTATAAACACTTGGCAGGATATGGAGGACACCTTCTTGGTTGCCTTTTGCGTGCATGTGGACCTAGCCTAGTCCCACAGCCAGTTCATCTCCATTAGGAAGGAACCCAATGAACCTCTTGCAGCATTCAACCATAGGTTCCAGCGTGCCCTAAAACGGTGTACGGGCCCTTTTATTCCATCCCTAGACGTAACCATACAGACCTATCTTAATGCAATGGACCCTTTCGTTGCCACTCTCCTTTGGAGAACAACCGCCCTGGGTGACCAGGACACCTTGGTGAAACTCTACAACCTAGCCTTGGAGCTGTCCCACGGTCTTAACAAATCCCCGGGTGGGATTGGGTAGAACACGCCTTTCAACATGGTCCCCAACAGAACTACATATGCCGGGGGATACAACGCTAATTTGGCAATAGGTGCCCCCTCGATGGCGATGAATCCCCCTCCACCCTTGATAGACCAATAGGTGCGGTACGTTTATCTGACCCAGACTCAGATGACACTGGGTCTAGAAGTCTTCCCTTGGAACCAGCCGTAGCAGACACAACAACATCAAACATAATCGTCCAGAGTGCCCTTCTTCCAGTCGTCCATGACTGGAGGATTGCCGACCTTGACTCCGGCAAACACTGCTACCTTCCCAGGAAGCCAACAACAACAGCCGTCATATTGTAACACAAACACTCAGTTGACCATCGAGGTCAAATCCCTCCAGCGAATGTTGTCCACCTTGACCATGGACATGGGCCAACTGAAGGCGGGATCCTACGTACCCCAGAATTCAAATCTTCAGAGAGGGAATATTTTCTCCAGCCAACAAAGCAACAATACCGGAGGAAGAAACTTAAAGAATGGGTCTAGGCCCAATCAACAGCAATGGAATAATAACGTGAATACTGGAGGCCCACCTCCGAACCAAAATGCCAACTAAAATGGTGCTAGACCATCACAATTTATGCCTTTCGCAGACTTCCAGCCCATGACTAATTGGTGTAGATTGCACGATACTAGTTCTCACAATGAGGTGAATTGTGCCATTTTGGAGAAGGTCATCATTATCTCTGAGCTGGACAGGTAGCAGTCACACGATACTATCCCTCTAGAACCTCCCGTCCAGGAAACAACCCACAGTGCCTTCACCTGTGACACCATCTTCTTCGGGACTTCTAGAGAAGATGAAGAAGAATCCAAATTGTAAGGATTCTTTGACAAATCCATTCCACCCTTTGAGGCCAACGCCTTTACTAACCCACGGACTCCATACAATACTCAGAGTCAGGTTGGTAAGGGACTAGTTTACATCCCTGTTCCCCCCACTAAAGATACTCCTCCTCCCCAGAATGACACAAATGATCGACTTGTCCCTCCAAAAGGTCCTAGCTCTAACCAAGAAAAAGATCTGACGGAGGAAAATCACCAGTTCTTGGGAGGAAGATTCGATATTACGAAGGTGTTAGAACAAACCACCACCTCCATGACCCTGATGGAGGTTTTGTTGAGCTTCCCAAGCAGAAGAAGTCTCTTCTAAAGCTTCTAGGGAACCTTGAAGCCATTAGCCGCCCACCCAAGACTGTCTCCTTCAAAGATGTTAATGCGGCTATCTTCTAGGGAAATAATGAGGATCCTCCCTTCTTACTAGGCCTGAATATCCATGGCAAAAATATACACAATTTCCTAGTAGACTCTGGAGCTTCAAGTAATATCATGCCCTTGTCTATTTGTTAGAAGCTTGAATTCCACCCCACCCTGTCTAACGGCACAGTGATCCAGCCGGATAAGACTACTGTTAAAATGGTGGGGGAATTGAAGAATGTCTGGATACATCTTATCCAGGACCCTAGGATAGCCATCATCATTGACATCCAAGTGGTGGACATCCCAGAGACTTACGGGATGTTATTAAGTCAGAATTGGTCTAAGTCCTTGAATGGATACTTTTCGACTGAATTCACCCACTTATGGCTTCCATGGGAAGGAGAGTCGAGTAAGATCCGGGTCGAAAGTGAGCCCCAGATGAAACAGGCCCTTACCAAAGTTGGAAGGGTAAATGAGGTCTTTTTCTCTGAGACTTATCTGGGGGTGTACCGACCTTTTGAAATCTTAACATTTGATTTTGTCCTCGGAGAGAATCCCGCCGTGCTACAAAGAGCCCAAGACCTCGAAGAAAAGATGAGAGTCGAAGTCAGCTCTCAAGGTGTCACAGCAACTCTTGCCACACTCCTGTCCGACACCTGGTGCCGAGTGCACTACCAAAAACATTCAGAGCTCAAATGTGGGCCATATCTTTCGATCGCCAACCGACACCTTGATACCGTCTGGAAAAAACAACATGCAACTGATTCCCCGGGACCCAGTGCCCCTATGGGATGCACTCCTTTGGTGCCACCTCCCTGGGAATCCTGAATTCCAAAAACTCCAAAGGAAAACTATATTTTCATGTCGGTAGTCTGGGAGATACCCCCCAAGTCCCCCAACAATAATCCAAAGAAAAATCCCCCTCCCCAACCCCAGATTACAAACAATGACTTATGGACCCTCAAGTTCGATGGGTCCTAATCCAAACAGGGCTGTGGGGCTGGGGTAGAATTAATCAACCTGCGAGGGAAGTCCTTCCTCACATCCTACAGGCTATAGTTCAACTGTACAAACAATGTCATGGAGTACGAGGCTTTGGTCCTTGGACTCTTATTCGCATTAAAGAAAGGTATCACCCGCCTCCGGGCTCTGGGTGATTCAGAGTTGATTGTTAAATAAGTCTGGAGTCAATACACATGTCATGATAAAAGGCTGGCTGCATACCGCAACCGAGCTTGGAGCCTCATTGAGGATTTTGATGCCTTCAACATTGACCTTATTCCCTGGCGACGGAACTATGTCCCGAATGCCCTTGCCGTTTCTGCCAGCACATTGGAGTTGATGGCTGGCTCATGACTCTGAATATTTTCAGTTGAGATGGTCCCCACCCTGTCCATTCCAGACAATGTCACCCACTTTCAAGTTTTTTAGGATGATCAACATATCCTAGCCTTCATGGCAAATGTTGGTGTCTTTGAAGACCAGATAGTGGAGGAGCGAGACCACAACGATACTGGACAGGGTGACGAAGACGATGGGATCATGGACCTACCCACTAACACCATCCCAAAGGGGATGGTTGCACTAGAATGAATCTTCGATTCGGACCCTCGGGCCCGTGAGAAGGTGTCATCCTCCTCTGAGGGAGGAAAGTTCAAAAATTTTAACATCGGCCAGCTTGGTGAAGAAAAGATCATTCGCATTAGTACCTCCTGCTCCCCTGAGGAAAAGGAAAAGATTCTCGTGGTTCTCTGAGAATACATTGATGTAATTGCCTTGGGTTATGAAGACTTGAAAACATATGATACATCCATCATGACCCATACTATTCCCGTGAAACCTGATGCTAAGCCCTTCCGGCAAAAGTAAAGACTGGTCAACCCCTTGATAGAGCCTCTGATTCATCAAGAGGTGGAGAAACTGCTGTTAGCTCAGATAATCTTCCCAATCCAGCACACTACGTGGGTTGCCAACCTGGTCCCTATAAGGAAAAAGAATGGTGAGATATGCCTTTGCATGGATTTCCAAAACCTGAACAAGGCCTCCAAGAAAGATAATCACCCTCTCCCCTCATTGGATGAGGTGTTGCAGATAGTAAATGGATCCCAGATGATGTCCTTCTTGGATGGGTACTCGGGATATAACCAGGTCATGGTCAAATATGAAGATAGAGAGAAAATAGCGTTTACCACCAAATGGGGAATGTTTGCGTATAGAAGAATGCCCTTTGGCCTGATCAATGTAGGGGCTACATTTCAAAAGGCTATGGACATTTTGTTTGAGGGCCTTGTCAATCGATGCATAATCATCTACATGGATGATTTGACTATCTTTTCCCGGGACAGGCGTGACCACGCCACCCATCTCGCTCAGATCTGTGAGAGATGTCGCCAGTATGGGATATCCCTTAACCCCAAGAAGTGCATATTTAGGGTCACCGAGGGGAAGTTTCTAGGGCATATCATCTCTGAGAAGGGTATATCCATCGACCCTGATAGAGTCGAAGCGTTGCTGAATCTACAAATGCCTGGCAGTAAGAAAGAAATGCGATCCTTCTTCAGAAAAATCAACTTCGTGCGACAATTCATCATGGGGTTCGCAGAAATAGTTAAACCACTCAATGAGATGATGAAGAAGGATACCAAAATTGAGTGAAGTCTAGAAGCAAAGCGGGCGTTCACCCAAATTAAATAGACTATAACAGAAGCACCTGTCCTGGCTAGTCCAGACTACTCCCTTCCATTTTATATTTACTCTTTTGCTTCGCTGCATTCTGCCGTGACAGTGTTAACCCAAAAGGTTGAAGGGGAAGAGCGACCAATAGCTTTCATGAGTTCCCCCTTTAAGAATGCCGAGGTCCGGTATTCACCACTAGAAAAACAAGCCTTTTCTCTAGTTCAGGCTGTGAAGAAATTTTGGTGTTATATTCTCTGAAGCAAAGTACATGTTGTCATCCTAGACCAGGCCGTCAAATATCTGCTGATTCAGAGTGAATTGGGTGAAAGACGGGGGAATTGGATGGCCATCCTCTAGGAGTATGACTTAGAAATGCAGCCCATGAAGATAGTTCGAGGCTAGGGACTAAGTCGAGCGATGGCAGAAGAGACTCCCCACATAGAATGCCAAACTTACACAGTGGAGTCCATCACCAAAGACCTGTGGTATACCGATTTGGTATACTTGTTATTAAACAACAAATTTCTAGAGGGGTTACCTCCCCACAAACACCGTGCCCTACGGATGAGAAGCGCTCACTTCATGATCAAAAAATTTGCGCTTTATCGTAGAAATTACGAGGGAGTGTACCTCTGGTGTATCGATAGAGACCAAGCTGTAAGAATAATCGATGAGTTCCATGGATAGTTTGGAACCAGGCATGGCTCAGCTGATGCCACCACCCACCAGATCCTTCAGGCTGGATATTATTGGACCTGTATAGTCAAGGATGTTTACGTTCATGTCAGGAAATGCCATACTTGTCAAACCACGACACATCATGAGCGTAACCCAGCCATGCCTCTGCAACCAATCTACAAGGCTAGACACTTCACCCAGTGGGCATTTGACTTCATCAGGGAAATCAACCCCAACTCGTCTATCAACCATCGATACATCCTTACTGCTACTGATTATTGCACTCGGTGGTCTGAAGCTATACCTTGTAAAAACAACACGGTGGATGTAGTCATCAAATTCTTAGAAGAAAACATTGTCACAAGATTCAGAATGCCCTTCGCTTTAGTATGTGACAATGGTCTGGCATTTTCTTCAGCTCAGTTACTCGAATGGACCTACAATCGAAAGATCACACTGAAGTTCTCTAGCAACTACTACCCCTAGGGAAATGGTGTTACTGAATCAACAAACAAAAATCTACTTGAAGTGATCAAGCACCTGTTAGAATAGAATCCCCAGAATTGGCACCAAAAGCTGAAATTCACCCTCTGGGCGGATCGCATTCATATTAAGGCTTCCCTGGGAACATCCCCATTTCATCTAGTTTATGGCCAGAACCCTGTCTTTCCAGTCAACTTACAGATCCCAGTATTACAGTTTATGCAGGAATTTGACAATAGGGACAACTTCGTGGAGGTTCGGCTCTTAAACCTGGTGAGGATGGAAGAACAGAGAGACATAGCCCTTGAACATTTCGCACATCATCAAGCAGTGGTAAAATGATGGTTTGATAAAAAATCCCAATATAACGCTTTTCAGGTCTCAGATCTGGTCCTGTTATGGGACAATGCCCGGGAGAAGAGAGGAAAACATACCAAGTTCCAGCGGCTCTAGCTCAGACCATATCTAATCTCAGAAATCTGCAGAGCAAATAATTATCACCTTAACACCTTGACTAGGGAACCTGTCGCATTGCCCATTAATGGATAGTTTATGAAACACTACTTCGAGTAGAGGTAAGTTAGTCCTAAGTTGTATTATATGTAAAGCCTTCCGCTTGTAAATATCCCCTCCGGGTGCCTCGTGTGGGATACCCTACCTTGTAAATAGCCTTGTTGACTATCCTCCAGGACAGTCCTTTTTGTCGTCTTTGTTTTTGTTTTTGGTTTTCTTTTGATTCTGGTGTTTTGATCCATCTTGCAGGAATTGGAATGCTTCACATAACTTTGGCCTCTGGCGCAATGTCTTCGGCGTGGTAAACTTTAGAATCTATCTTTAGCACGGTGGAGTCAGCCTGGTCCTTAGGGTCATTGTACGGGTTATGCCACATTCTAAGCAATCTACATCGGGTGTTGTCTCCGGGAGTCTGGCAATCAGTGAAAAAAATAATAATGTAAGGAACAAGTAATTGGACACACTAAGGGTAGATCGGCTGTATTGATTGGTTGACTCAGGTCTAAAATTTTAAAAGTATTCTTTCCAGGTCTAGAGTTTTATCCCCTCTTCGAACAATCTAAGCATAGGTGGACAGGTGAAAGAAGTACCACCATTAAATTTAGCTAAGCTTAAGCTTAATGGTGAAAGAAGTACCACCTTCCCCACCCAGAAACAAACAAAATAGGAGGAAAAGCGGGACAGAACTCTGGTTTCCGGGGGAAACGAGCAAACTGATGACTGGTTTGATGCAATTAGTGCCTCTTCTCTACTCCTCCCAGAGGTCATCGGCTTGATATCCTTCCAAAGCACACACGACACCACTGATGAAGGGCTACAGACTAATTCTCGCTTGGTCGGATTCTCTTAGATATGTTTCTCTTTGCCTGTCAGATGTTTCAAAGAGCGGCTTGTTCCAGTTTTGCTAACCAAAGATTCTATAGTTCTCAAATGTGCGAAGGCATTTGTCCCTGATAGTCACCATTTGTTATGCCTTGCATCCCCGTCCCTACATTTTGTGTGCAAAATGTTGGGTCCCCCCTTTTTTGTTTTTGTTTGCGGCCTTGTCTTTCTTTCCCTTTTTGTTTTCTTTCGCCGGGGTTTTCTTCCCTGGCGTTGTGTCTTATTTTCTTGCTTTCCGTCTCCGGGACTCCGGTCCTAGAGGTTTCCTTTTGTTGGAAACTGGATTCTGGACTCCAGGATTATTCGTCATGATGTTCTTAAGGACATTATCATGAAGAATCCCCAGGCCCGGAGTTCGGAGGTTTTGCTTGTCTGGAGATCGCCGGAAGGAGGATTACCTTTTACCGTGGGTATAAATAAAAATAATCTGTCACTTTCACATTTACCGCAATTAAAACCTTCAAGCACTTAGAGCGAATTAGAGAGCAATTTTAAAGTGATTAACAGAGAATTTATAGAAAGTTTGTGATAATCAACACTTTATATCTTCTGCCATAGTCAGGCAATTGTAAGTGCTTCGTGGTGGTGACTCTAACAGTTTGGCAACTCGAGCTCACATGGTAAATCTTCCCTCTCCTTCACCTTCTATGTTCTCAGGTTGGTGTTTTCGCTTTTCCATTTTTATGTTCTTGCTTCCGCCTCTAGTTTTCTTTGGTTCTATTTGGTTTTTGTCTGCCTTGTTTTGTTTTGTTTCTCTGTTTCATTTCTTTGTCCGGTTTGTTGTCTTCTAGTTTCACCGCCCGTTGGTGGGTCGACTCTCTGTCAGAAGGTTGTTCACTCTCTGCATAGATGTAGTTTTAGCTATAGATAGCTGTAGATAGTTGTAGGTAAGTTTGTCTCATCTGGTTTTCCCTGCGGGCGTTCCCTCGCATTGTATATTCATGTATATATGTATATAGTTGTATATAGTCCATGTATATATCTCCTTGTTTCTTTGTATATATCCCTTAGCTCCATGTATATCCTTCCAGGTGGCTTGACAGGCTGGTTGAGTCACCCCTGTGTCTGGTTTTCTACCTCCAAACTCGCTTTGAGGCCAAAAACCGCCTGTTTGAAGCTCGGCTCTCGGCTGATTTCAAACAGGAAATTTTCTCTCTCCTCTGTGGAATCTGTCAGAGCCTCATTCATATCCCATGTGCACAATCAATTCCAGCCAAGTGGCTTTCCATTTTCACGTGTTCAGGCAGTTGGCTCCGCCGTCATCGCCATCACATCCATTAAATACTTACGCACATGGCGCCCACGTGGGCTTGATGACTTGGCTTTTTACATATTCTGGCTAACGGTCATTTCTTTGGGTTTTAGGTCTCCTACCACCATCCATCCCGCATCTTTGCTAAGTGATTAAATTCTCCAGACCTGGATGTGTTGATATATTAGGTGTATAATGCGTTTTTCTTTTTCGGTTATCTTTGCATGAAACTAACTTTTTAAGAAAAGCAGACATCGCGGTGGTAAGATCTCCAGACCCTGGAGTAACTATTTTATTTTGATAAAAAATATTCTGATGATCGCTTTGCCTTGCAGGTTCCCGGAGGGTATCTATCAATCATTTCTGAAGCGTCCATGTCCCCTCCCATGCAAGAAGTCCCCATTGAAGAGTAGATCAAACAATCTATGGAAGCCTCCCAGCAGATGAGGGAGCAGTTAATTACGAGGTTGGCCACTCCCTCGCTCATGGCCAGACCAATTCATCCCCCTTCCTCCCCGTCGCTGGCTGCCCTAATGATGAAAGAAACAGGGGTGGATCCTGTGGAAGCGGCAGCAATGGCTGATGCGGGGCCACCTTTGGTCACCGGAGGAAGAGGAAACACATCAAGTAGGCCAAGGCCGAGCTGGTACCGGCACTGGAGACATCCCTCCCCCGAGAAATAGAATTTCTTTCCTCTAGTTCCCCGGAGCCAGAAAAGGTAATAGAGCCCACCGAGGTCCGAGACAGTCCCCCTCCGGAAGAAGAATTTGACGTATTTGCGACCGATGAATTTGGGAACTTACAGGGGGACGACACACAAGCAGATGCAGAAGTCCCGGGGAAAGAACAAGAGACTGTTGGGCAAGAAGAGATAGAGGAAGATCCTGCACAAAGGCAAGAGCAGTAGACAGAAGAATCGAGACCGGAGATTATCTCTGGGTCTCAAGCAATGCAAGGCCCGGGAGTGTGCCAACAAAAACCAAGCAGACAAATGGCATCTGTTGGGGGAACTGGACCTTTGGGAATAACCGTAACCCCAACCGCCATGTCCCAAGGGCCACTCCCAGGAGCAACCTTCAGGCAGGTTATCACAGTGACCCAAACTCTGAATCTCAGCCTGATACCTCCCCTATTGCCAATAGAGGAAGAGACCCTGGCAGAAGAAGAAGAAGAAGAAGAAAATCAGCTTGAGGAAGAAATCTCTGAAGAAGCCCGCTAAGGTCCAGACCCAAAAATAGGCATATAGGAAAGGGCTGAGGAGATCGACATTGAAGGAAATGTTGTTGTGAAAAAGGATGAAATAGAGAGAGGGACGGATGAGGTCCCTACTACTGAGGAGTAGCAGCAACAAGCCACTGGAGAGGAATCAGGGGAACAAATACTGGCGGGAAGGCCACCTCTCCTGGCTTAGTGGCTAGTGGAAAGAAAGAAAAGGAAATCCTAGTCCACCCCTATGATTCCTCTCTCCCTGGCAGAAATGATGGCCCAAGCCCAGGCCCCACCAAAGGCCAAGAAAGCCCGGACAGTTCATACTCTTTGAATTGGGCCGGGTGGAGAAACAGTTGCTGTCGTAGCAACACCTCCCCCAGATGTCGATGAAGCAACTGCGAATCCCGCAGACTACAATATTGCAGAGGTATCCCTGGGAAAAATGGGAAAGCAAGGAGAAGTAGATTTGTTGAAGGAAGTAGCAAGGGCAGTGGAGGCCTGATATGAAAAAGGAAGCTGAGAGGCTCAAGACTAAAAAATAGAAGAATGCAAACCTTATGGGGTTGCTTACTGAGTTGGCTCGACCAATCAACACCGCTCCTCTGGAGGTCTCCACCTTAGAAGAATTACTGCAGAGAAATATAGACTCCTTGCGATTGATGAAAAAGAAGGCCCAAGCAGTGGATGAATGGATCGCCCTGCAGATAGGAAACACCCAATGTTTCCTAGCATCCACTCTCCCAGATTTATACATGGCCTGGCAGGTCATTCATCAAGCGGAAGTGCTTGTTGAGCAGTGGGAGAGTGACACCAAAAATTACCAAGCATGGAAGATGGAGCTCGAAGATCTCCTTACCTTAGGAGAAGACATAATTTCTGAATCTAGAATTCTGGGTGAGGAATCATTTGATTTTGTAAGAACTCAGCACTCTAGAGTTGACCTCACATTGGAAGTAACTAAGCAACTGGTAGAGTCCTTGTAGGAAAAGGTAAACACTGTAAAGTATTCTTCTAATTTATATAAGTCTTTTGTAATAAAGGCTTCCAGGGCCGACCCCCTTAGTACAGATACATATACTCCCAAAGATTCAGTTTTGGGAAGTTTTGATGAAATAATGAAGTCCCAATATCAATCCCCGGAGGGGATAGATGTGGCCAAAATGGCAAGATTAACCCGCATGATACTGAGTGGTCATGACGCAGCAAAGAGGGCAGATGAATTCAAAGAAAATGTTTTGGACTTAGGGGAATAAGTTGAAGTAGCCAGGCACAGAAGGTCCAGCCTAAAAGAGATAGATGAGGAGGGCATTTCTTGCCTCCTCCAGGCCTTCAATGATAATAAGCAACCTTGAATTTTCTCCGGGGGTCAGGGAGAACTCAAGTGTTGAGCATTCTTTATTTGGGGTATTCTTTATTCTTTGTGGGAAGCCGGATCCCAGAGTCCTCGATCCCAAAATTTTGTATTCTTTAAAGTGATTTGTGTCCCGGTCCTCGAGACTGACCGGTCGCTTTCAGAGGCAGTTAATAAATGCTGTCAGAAGGTAGTTGGCCACATCAAGGATGCGTCAACTTGACAGTTGATTTCTGACAGGGTGGTCTTCTCAAGTCGCCACTCAGAGGTACACCTAACACATTGAAGACAGGGTGCCACATTTCCCATTTATGAGGCATGTAGCCTCGGTCCCCGGGGGAGCTACTTTCTTCTTCCTCCTTTTTGGCCCTCTTCTCAAGGTTGATTCTTCCGCTGTATATTCTTGTCTTATTCTTTTGACATGGTAGACCTATTCTGTCTCTAGGTCTTTTGTAGGGTGGCGCAGGTAGTATCGGCCCCGAGATATTGTATTTTATTAAGGCATGATGTAAAATAGGGTTAGGGTTAGAAAGTTGTATAAAAAGACAAACTGACCCATTTCCAAGGGTCGGCAAAATTGATGATTTTATTTTCCATGATAATAGCAAAGGAATTTCTCATTTTAAGTTGCAGAGCTTAATGCTCCATTGTTCTGTCCTCAATAGTTAGATGCTCCCCTGGAGCCGCCATTGTATCATGCACCAGTGCTTGCTGGAAGGAACATTAATAAAGAAGGAAGCATTCTTGGCAATGATGTTGTTGGCATTCCTACTTCTGAGTTAATGGTATTTCATGTTTTGATGTTCTGTATGTCTTTTACTCTGATATGTTAAAGTAGATTAACAAACTCTTTACTCCCGCTACTGATAAAAATGCTAACTGATGGTTATGTATTTCTTCGGTATTTAGTGTAGTTTATCAGAGTATCATTGATGTTCCAAACATTTCAACATGAGTATAGTTAGATGAAATACTTCTTACCCTGTAGGATCTTTTTTCACTTTATTTGTTAAGTGTAAAACACTTGGGAAAACCTCACTTTGATCGAATCTCTGGATAAAATGAGTTGAAGAAACTAGCTATCCCCCTTGAAAATAGTCACCTCTCCCAACCAATCCCCACACCGTCGTGACCTGACACCCAGGTGCTTGAAGGCCTGGAGGATTTATTTCTCCCGGACAACCTTTGCAGGCAGAGTTGGCCGGTTTCCCTGGAACCCGGTGACAACTTATGACTGTTGGCGGACCCGGTCAGCAAAACCCCGTCAACATCTCCTATGCTAGTTTGTAAGATAATTGGCTTCCTTGTCAAACCGTTCACCTGATGGTTTATTCTTCCATTTACTGAATGCAATTTGCATTTGCAATTATTTTAAAGAGTCCTTTTGCTTTACGGAGGCCTTTGTTAATATTTCATACATGTCCATAACACATGCATTATGATGATTAAAAAGCCCATGCGTAGCCTTTTTGGATTCCTATGTAGCCATCCAAGATTCCTTTGTCTTCCATGTAGACAATGCACTTGACAACACCCAAATGGTTTCTTAAATCAATAATCATTTGCATCTGCTTATGGTCACATTTGATTGTGGACACTTCTGTCTCATTTAATAAGAGGGCAAGAGCTTCAACTCCCAATGAGGGATAGATACTAACTATAGGGATATTTTATAGGAAGAACCCCTACAAGGAAATTAGCCACTCTACTCGAGTTTCAAAAAAAATATAAATTTGATGTCCTATTACATGACCTAGTTCCATCAACCCTGATGCAAAGTTGCACACACGCTTAAATTACCCAAATGTAATTCAAAAGGCCTTCCATCTTCACCAACCTCCCTTTGTTAGGTTTGAGTGTGATCCTCTCAATGCTTCCCATTTCCTACCACATCTTTCATGAAATTAATTTCGATAGTTCTTGTATGAACATCTTGATGTGCTACCTATCAGAGGTCCATATTCCTTGCAGTCAAAGCAGCAGACCATTTTCTGAAGAGAATGTATCAAGGCACAACCTTGTTAACATGAATGTACCCAAGGCTAGCTTGTAATTTCTATAGTGTAAAGGAATATCCAAGGCATCTTAAAATTTTAGGGGAATCACATGCCAAACCAACAAATATACCTGAAACTTGGCATTTGATAAGACTACATTAATAGGATTCCTTTTATACAGTAAATTTGGAGGTTCTGAACTCCTTTGAAATTTGGATAGAAAATTTAGATCTTTAAACATCACAGCAATATCTTCAAATAACCCAAATAGGGCCTTCAGTGAATTTTTACCATAATGCATGGAATTGGAGATCACAAAAGTCAATCCTTTATGCCCCTGCAAATTGACTTTATTGATAGCAATTGGCCTTAAAATTTGACGAAATCAAGTAATTGGAACGTGGTGCTGGGAACACATGTTCCATGTTCAAAATTCTTACATATTGCAAAGTGAAACCTGATGAAACTCAACAAGTCACAAGATTTTAAACATCAAATTTGCCTCCTCAAAACTATTCTACAAATAACCCTGTCAAATAACAATAAAACACATCTGGTTTTGTCTTTGAAAACAAGTCAAGCGACCTTCTAAAAACCTAAACTTTTGGATATGGGTAATATATTATATGGAGAGCATGAATGCAGATCATTATGATCATTCAGACACATTTGGCAGACCCTTGAAAGTAGCCACTTGGAACTTACAGAAAAGAACGTATGAGGAAATAACTATTTCTGCAGATGAAAAGAGTTTGGGAAAGTATGCATACGAAACCATCAGGACCTGAGACCTTGAAAACTTGAAGTAAATTTGGTCTACAATATAGGGGCACCATTATCTTGATATGACCATTCATGGTATTCAGGATATAACATCACAAGCAGGGCCTTTGGCCAAAGTGTGCAACTGAAATGCATTAAACTGTTAGAAACTGCAAACAGAATCAGATTGGCAAACTACCCGAATGGATTCATCATGGACTGAAAATATTCATATTCTCACATCTCCATGATTAAAATATAAGGGACCATTTAATTTTCCATTCCATTCAACCGGGTGCAAGTTGTGAAACCTCAAAATCAGCAACTTCATAATTCTGCACTTTCACATTCTGAGAATCAAAATTAATTGCAAACAGGAATGCTTTGGAAAACTTATCAGGTGAATTCCAAGGAATCTAAAAATGGAAAGGGAGCTTCTCTTTCATGCCTACAACACCTTGGCATAATCCTTAGGTCATGAGAGTTAATCCGGTCAAATTTGCAAGTGTGCAAAGTAGGTCATTTTCTATAATCAGGATATGTGCAAAATGCGGATTTGAGGTAAACACCTCCAAATGACCCTCTTACAAACTCATCAAAATTGACATCTAAAATTTGTGACCCATTACATTTACTCAATGATAGGTTTTTCACATGCTCCCTAATCAGTATCTCATACAAATCATCAAGTCATATTTTACTTGCACTTCAAGTAAGCATCATCAAAAGTTTTCAGGGGTATTCACCTTGCCTTAGAGAAAATTTTAAATTGGTCACTCCAAATTTGTGCCAAATTTGAGAGTACCAACAATGCCTCTTGCTATGGATGCATGCCCCTTGTAGGCACGTAGATAATTTAGAATCTCTTGGTGAAGAAGACCACTCAAAAATCATACTTCTTTTCTACTTCCCAAAAATGGGTTCTTTATTGAAAACACCAAACACCTAACACACAACTAAAAGCAAAGCGGCTATACAACATGTACAGTATTTACAAATGGTCAACAACCATCAAACTAAAATCACTACTTACCCCTATGAAAAACATGATTCTCATTTCCATGGATCAGAGGTAAGTGATACTTATTATTTCTTGCAACATGATCCAACATGCTGCCCAATACTTTCAACATATCAAATAACAAAAAATCAGCATCTTCGTTGTCATTAGGTTCTTGGAAATCACCACAGTACTGAGAACACTGATCAATACGTAATACAAAACTATCACACTCTTTACCACTACTGACAAGCTGAAAAGGAAAACATTCCATCTTCTTCTCATGGCTGAAAACAAACTCATCAAGATCACTAGTTTGCACTAAAATATGATGTTCATTTAAAACAGTGATTTGCAAACTAGGATTAAACTTTTTCAAAAAAAAAACTGATTACATAAGACCAGATGTAACTTGGTGACCATGATCTCTATCAGAATCTTCCAAGTTTGAAAATGGATCATTAATTAATGGCTCACTCATGACTTGTAAATCTGAAAACACACATTCAAATATATCATTTTCTTCAACATCCTGATCAATACAAGAACCATTTACATGAAATTCATCCAAATCTAAATCCATAGCAGCATATGACTCATCATGCATACCTGATATAATCAGATTTCTCCCAATCATATGCATTTACATCTTGCATATTATTTTCCTCAAAAATAGGAAGAAGAAAATAAGCATAAGTTTCACACCTGACATCCATTTTCATGTATTCATTATCAAATCATATATCAACTAGGCATTACAAAGTGGGATCTACATTTGATGCATACCTCTGAAAATTAGCAGCCAGTAGTTCTGAAATTTTTTCGCTGCTCAATGAACATTGAACTTTATTTTCATTTCTTTCAACTTCTCCTCTATTGCTGCAAATACCTTCGCCATTGGGAACAGGGTTTGAAGTTTCTTGGCTCATGCCTTTTGGTGAAAAGAAATCATCCAAGCCACTCTCATCCACATGATAACAACTCTCTTTCTGATCACAAGACTCTTTCCCAAACTAAGAATAGAGGTCTGCATTGCCATGCTAATAATAAAACAAATCTTCAAATCCAGCAGAAACATCCGCAACCAGATTTTCATCTTTGACATCTTGATATTCATCTATCTCACTATCAACATCATAATAAACATTGCCATCATAACTAGAGTCAGCATCATTAATACTTTTAGATCTATATTCTTCAAACTCACTTATCCATTTCTTAACCAGTTCAATGTCTTTCTCTCTACATGATGTAGACCAATTTACTGACTTAGGCATACAAATTTCTACGAACAAATGAAAATATGCAGACTCTTGAAGTTCAATCCCTTCCGACAGCTTATCATATGCATTGGAAAACTTTTCATAAAACACATGTATAGATTCTTCATTTATTTCTCCTACATGCCTTTTCAAAAACAATATGTCTTGGTCTTGTATTCTCTGATTAAATAATGCAATATTCTTTTGGATTTCTTCAAGATTTGCTGGACAAACTTCAGATATAAACATCATATCCTGATCTATTTGATCTAGAATCTCCATTGTATTATTTATCAACAACACATCTTCTTACTCACAAATATTTCTATCCAACCACGCAAGCATTTCACATAACATCATACCTGTAATTTTGATGACTGAGATTTATAACAAGAAGTATGAGAAACTTTTAAATTCACTTTCCTTTTTTCTAATGACTTCTTCACCTATTAAGGAAACAAATATATCTCATTAAAAATTTGAGGAATACTTGGGAAAATTATTTTTCTGCTTTCCTTCTGAATTTATTTATGATTTTGTCCATCCACCATTGAATCTTTTGAGTATCTTCTAGATCCTTTCTACAAGTCTTTCCAAATTATCATCAAAATTCATCATTAAGTGCACATTGGTGCAGATATCTTTAAGAGTCACCACTCACTACTGTGAGAAAGTATAGAAGATAACTAGAACAAGGACAAGTTGAGCTTCAAGAAAAGATAGCAGACTTTTGACAAGTCAATAGGATTCGACACATTCATAATTCTTTTAACAACAACAACCAGGCTGACAATTAGGATCTGAAGAAATTTTAGATTTACACATATTTATAACTCTATCCCCAAATGTTTATGGTAGAAATGATTGGATTTATAAAGAAATAGGCTAGGACTCTAGCTCAACTTGATAAACCTAAATTATTTATGACAATAATAAAACACAGAGATTCTTTGGAAGTTCAGCAAAAATTTCTTATATCTCTCCCTAGTGGAGTCGCCATTTTTTTGGTTCTTTTTTATGCTATGATTATTGAACAGCAACCCTTTCACCCTTTGATGTATTTTGAAGAGTAGCCAACTCCCGATATTCAACCAATACTAAAAATGACCAATTAACAAGGATGAAAATCCATCCTTCTCCACTTTAGGTTCTGCAAAACCAAGGGGGGGCACCCATCAACACCCTCAAATATTTAGTAAGGCGTAAATCAACAGATCTCAGAATGGCTCAACACAGCTGGGAGATACTAGGTGACCAGCTAATCACCCATTGAACATCGACCTTGAAGTGGAGCATGAGATTATTACAACATCACAAACCATATAAAACCTTCAGATATGTCAGAGTTTAGGTTTAAAATAGAGAACATAGCCAAAGCCTAACTAGATATGCATCAACAAAGAAGATATTACTCAATGATTAGTGCTTTATCCATTCGGCAATCCCCTTTAACCAAAGTCATAAATACATCAATCTACTTATGTCTAAGATTCCAAGCCATAAACGTAACAAATCCAAATCAATACTACTTATAGAAATCCTCTTGTAGACAATTGAATGAAACTATGTCACATCTACACCATCATTTAATCTGATCCTAGATCAGAACTGAAGAATCATAATAGATACATAGACAAACTCCATTCAAATAATTAGAAAATTCAGACTTCACAAAACTGATACCAAGGAGAGATTTGAATCTAGAATTCTCATATTAAGTGTGAAGAATCACATTATTGTACACAAATTCACAATCAGGAATATATCGCTTCAATAAGCTACAAAACATCAATGACATTCTATTCTATCTGATACAAAAAATAGTACAATCAATATTATATCCCTAATGGAACCATGAAATGACTGGAAACTCCTAGAGCCAGTACTCTGCAACTCTTTGTGGAGACCAGGATATTTGGAACCCTATACAATTGCAAGAAAAATGAATATGTAGGAAGAGAAAATTTGCAGATTGCCCCTCCAACAAACACCTGTCTTCTTCCCAAAATATCTGAAAATTGCCCTACCTTAACTGCTTAAAATCTGATTATATTTGCAAAAATATCTCCTTTGAAACCAAAATATCTTCTCCCTTTCACTAATGAGCTGATTTCATTTTGTCTTTTCTAGAAAAATACTATGATCCTACATCAAAATAGACTATAAAAAAACAATCCTCATTTTGATACCTTTCTGACGGTATATGATACTTGATACTTTTGATAAAAATTGCCCCCTAAATCACTAAACAAACTCTTCTTCCCGTGCATATTTTTTTAGTAATTTGAAATATTTGAATGCATTTTCAATAGTTAGACTATTGAACTGAGATAATATTTCATTTTAATATATGTATTTTTTAATCTTGTACAACTTTGAATTTTTAATTTCAAATTTCTCCATTTATTTTCTTTTAATTTTGCACTTATCCTACACAAGAAGCACCAGATTCTACCACGTGGTAACCTCTGATTGGCCTGCAGCTCCAACTAGGCACCTACATCATCTTCCTTGTGTCTGGCCTACCACTTTTCCATGTGCCACATGGCATCTTGTCATGTTCCCTTGATGGCTAATTACCTTGCAACTCTTCATAGTGTCATTGTGCCAATCGTCAGATTTCACCTCGAGATGTGTGCCACTTTCAGATCATTCTTCTATGCGGCCACCACCTCATCTCCTTTTGGATGCCACATCGACTGAACTACTATCACCCCTACCACATGTTGGCCTGGCGTGATTCCTCAATGATAACTTCATTGCATCTTTCAAATTAGTTCATTGCACCGACCATAGATCTTCCTTCGCGATCAGTGCCAACCATCGATCTGATCTACCTTGGGATGTGTGCCACCTCATCATGCCTCTCTAATCCACACATTTTCCATGTCATTCCTATGGGTTCAACCAAAATTTGGTGTTTTTGTCACCGAAGTCATTCTGGCATGGTTTTCGAGGTACCTTATGTGCTCATGCGCGCGCATAGCCTCTGGGCTTTTTCTTTGAATTACTATGCGAGCCTTTTACCTTATAAAAATCTACTTCTCCCCTCTGGCTATTAATTTGGGACTAAATTTATTTATGTTTTTAAAAGCTTTCTAATGCCTCTCTATGCCAAAATCAAGTGGGCCCACCATTATTCCATCAACCAATGGCACACCCAGGGCCAATTGATTTTTATTTATATTACATAACAAGCATGATAATATATAAACATTAGGAAAGTCTCTTCCCCAATGAATGTGGGATCATTTGCACACTGCATTTTTCAATTCCTTTTAAGCCTTGTCTGTGCACTGACTTGCTGCGCTGGTATTTGTACTCCACGCTGCCTTTTATCTCACCAAGAGCATTTTCTTGAAAGTTTCTAGGCTCCTTGTATAGGCCTCCATGGTTTCTATTCACCGAGCAGCCTACATTTCATGTCAATTATATTTTTTGTGAGTTTAAAAGGTTTTAGAAATTTACCTCACTATGCTGCCTTTTAACAAATTTATCTCCTTTTTCACAAAACCCCTCTTCCAAAACCCCTCTTTATCCATACACAATCCTTAAGTTTCATTGTTTTTAAAACTTGTAAAAAATCCTTGTTTTATGGGTGGGCTACTCCAGAAAACACGCAACCTTTGGATGGTCCACAAACAAATAATTAACATGTCTTGTTTATGTTTCTATTATATGCGCAACCTTAATGTAGTTTATTATTACAACTACCAAAGAATTTTCTTGGAGTTCCTTAACTCTTGTTTCTTCCACGCGCTGGCATCCACTATGATATACACAGCACCCCATTTGTTGTTTTTAATGTTTTAAATATCCCTCAATGTTGCAGGGGAATCTTTACATGTCTATGCAGGGCTTAGACAATATATTTTGTAGCCTTTCATTCAAAATTGTCTCATTATTTCTGCTTCCCAATCTCCTACGCTGGTTTTTAATATAATTGGTTTCCTTGTCAAACCATTCACCTAATGGTCTATGCTTCCATTTACTGAATGCAATTTTCATTTGCAATTATTTTAAAGAGTCCTTTTGCTTTACATAGCCTTTGCTAAGATTTCATACCTGTCCATAACACATGTATTATGATGTTTAAAAATCCCCTGCGTAGCCTTTTTGGATTCCTATGTAGGCATCCAAGATGCCTTTGTCTTCCATGTTGACAATATGCCTTATAATACCCAAATGGTTTCTTAAGTCAATAAGCATTTGCATCTTCTTATGGTCACATTTGATTGTTGACACTTTTGTCGCATTCAATGAGAGGGCAAGAGCTTCAACTCCCAATGGGGGATAGATACTAACCACAAGTATATTGCATTGAAAGCACTCCTACAAGGCAATTAGCCACTCTGCTAAGGTTTTAGAAAAAATTGGAATTTTATGTCCTATTACATGACCTAGTTCCATCAACCCTGATGCAAATTTGCACACACGCTTAAATGCAGTACCATAGGTTATCCACTCGTAATTACCCGGATGTAATTTTTCACAAGGCCTTCCATCTTCACCAACCTCCCTTTGTTATATTTGAGTGTGCTCCTCTCAATGCGTACCATTTCCTACCACATCCTTCATGAAAGTAATTTTTGACATTTCTTGTATGAACATCTTAATGTGCCACCTGTCAGAGGACCATATTCCTTGCAGTCAAAGCAGCACACCATTTTCTAAAGAGAATGTATCAAGGCACAACCTTGTTAACATGAATGCACCCATGGATTGCTTTTAATTTCTATAGTGCAAAGGACTATCCAAGGCATCTTCATATTTTAATTGAATCACATGCCAAACCAATAAATATACCTGAAACTTGGCATTTGATAAGACTACATTAATAGGATTCCTTTTATACAGTAAATTTGGAGGTTCTGAACTCCTTTTAAACATCACAACAATATCTTCAAATAACCCAAATAGGGCCTTCAGTGAATTTTTACCATAATGCATTGAATTGGATATCGCAACAATCTATCCTTTATGCCCCTGCAAACTAACTTCATTAATAGCAACTGGCCTTAAAATTTGAGGAAATGAAGTAACCAGAATGTGGCGCTGGGTAAACATGTTCCATGTTCAGCATTCTTCCATATTGCAAAGTGACACCTGATGAAACTCAACAAGTCACAAGATTTTAAACATCCAGGTTGCCTCTTCAAAAGTACTCTGCAAATAACCATGTCAAGTAACAATAAAACACATATGGTTTTGACTTTGAAAACAAGTCATGCGACCTTCTGAAAACCTGATCTTTTGGATATGGGTAATATTTAATATGGAGAGAATGAATCCAGAAAGGTGTCTCTTGACAATCATTCAAAAACATTTGGAAGACCCTTGAAAGTAGCCACTTGGAACTTACAGAAAAGAACATATGAGGAAATAACTATTTCTGCAGATGAAAAGAGTTTGGGAAAGTATGCATATGAAACCCTTAGGACCTGACACCTTGCAAAATTGAATTAAAATTGGTCTACAATATAGGGGTACCATTTTCTTGATATGACCAATCATGTTATTCAGGATATAACATCACAAATAGGGCCTCCGACCAAACTATGCAACTGATCTGCATTAAATTGTTAGAAACTGCAAATAGAATCAGATTGGAAAACCACCCAAATGGATTCATCGTGGACTAAATATCTTCATAGTAGAACATCTCCATGATTAAAATATAAGGGAACATTCAATTTTATATTCCATTCAACCGGGTGCAAGTTGTGAAACCTCAAAATCATTAACTTGATAATTCTACACTTTCACATTCTAAAAATCTGAATTAATTACAAACAAAAATGCTTTAGAAAACTTATCAGATGAATTCCTAGGAATCTAAAAATGGAAAGTGAGCTTCTCTTTCATTCCTACAACACGTTGGAATAATCCTTAGGTCATGAGAGTTAATTCGGTCAAAGTTGCAAGCGTGCAAAGTAGGTCATTTACTATAATCAGGATATGTGCAAAATGCAGATTTGAGGTAAACACCTCCAAATGACCCTCTTCAAAAGTCATCAAAACTGACATATGAAAGTTGTGACCCTTTACATTTACTTCATGATAGGTTTTGCACATTCTCCCCAATCAGTATCTCATACAAATCATCAGGTCATATTTTACTTGCACTTCAAGTAACCATCATCAAATTTTTTTAGGGGTATTCACCTTGCCTTAGAGAAAATTTTAAATTGGTCACTCCAAATTTGTGCCAAATTTGAGAGTACCAATAGGGGTATTGGGTTGTGATAACCTTTGACCAAGTCCTTTTCCACACTTTTGATAGGTGTGAAGCACTTTTCCTCTTTGAGTTGGGTATTCAAGGGTACATTTCCCCATTTTGAGTCCTTTGGAGACTTCCTACTACCCACTCTGCATCAAATCTATTCAATGCATACCAAGCCATTGGTTCACAATCACACAGTAAAGATACTAATGTTACTCGATGTGTCCCCACATCAACTATAATGGGAAAGGAAATGAAAAAATCTCGTATAGTAAGCAAAACAAGTAAGTCATTAAGGATAGGTAGATCAACATTACGGAGAGCCTTACAAAGGTGAGACAAAATTGAGGATCCAAACACCAATTCTCTTTGGTCATTCTCGGGTAGACTCCCACACAAGGACAAGGTTGTCATTGATGCATTAAGAATATTAATTGAAATTTTTTGGCATGACAACACAAGGGTTTCACCCAACCAAAGAGATGTTTTTAGGAGCAAAATTAGATCTACAAATCGTATGCCACATCCAAAACACTTTTTGGATATGACACAAACACAATTTTATGAAAGATTCCTCCAAAGGTTTCCTCAAATTAAAATTAGTCAAAGATTTTTTTAAATGCCAAAACCCTTTTACATCAAGATTAATCATGCACGCACTACATGTTGTTGCAGGGTACATATTGAATTTTCCATTCATTATGATATATATCATCATGTTTGTTGTACTTTGCACACTAACACTATTTTGCAGGAATGTGGTCTTCAAGCACATCTTACATCATCAAGAGATTTTACGTCAAGTGTATTATGCAATCGAGATGATGGTTTCATTTATTATAAGATGATGTGTTTGAATGGATCTTGTAGTGCATGTGGTGGTATGAGAAATTTGCGGATATGTCACCATCTAGAGAGCACAAATGAGATTGGAAATACACTAGT
>MU227725.1:238890-265425 GCA_018584345.1 Thuja plicata
CGGGAGCCGTGAAATGAGCAGGGGCGGTGGTGGTGGTGCCGCAGTGAGCGGCGGACAGATGGAGCGCCCGGGAGATACAGGCGGCGCGGGCCGCAAAAAACACAGCGGCCCTGCCAGCCGGGCCGAGCGTCGGTGGCGTGGTGGCGGCTCGGCGGCGGCGCCATTTGAAAAGCACTGTGCGCGGAAAAATAACTTTAAAAAACATTAAAAAACTCACCTTTTTTAATATTTTTTCTCAATTTTCGTGTCCGTACGGCCTTGGGAGGCCCAAAAAAATTTGCTTGATGCCCCGGTGTCTAAAATGGACAAAATTTTATGTGATTTTGACTCTCCCGGGCCTTCTGGACGCAATGGTGGAGTCCGTTTTGGCTCAAACAGCTCTAAAAATACAGATCCCCCAGAACCAGAGAAAAAAGCCGGAAAAGCCTCTGAAAGCTTCTGTGCTTCAACGAAGACCGAACAGCTGACAGTAGGAAAGCTCTGATACCATGTTGAGATTGATGAACATAAATCTACCCAAGAAACACCTGCATGCAAAGCTGTTACACAGAAGAAGAAGACAGAAAGGGAAAGCTAGGGCGGACGATAGGCCAGAGACTGAAAAAGCATGTTGCAAGAAATGATTTTCTATTAAAAACAATAATGAAATTACAATCTCCTTAAGAATTACAAAGCGGACAATCCTTATAAAGGATGCCGAAACCCTAAAAAGGGAAACTAACAGAAATAGAAACTACCTAAGATTAGCTTAAGCAAACTAGAGTGAATAGGGAAGTTACTAATTAGATCATAATGATTTAAATTAGTAACCCCGATAGACTATTACTCTAACACTTATCCTATCATAGGTCATGAGTCTAATAAGCCTTAGGTTTATAAAGACACCTTAGATGGATTGACTTTACAATGAGACCAATCTACTCAAAATGAATGGTTGATCTCTAGGATCTAACCATGATTACAAATATGTGAAGATGAACTAATGAAGACTCTTATCCATGTCTGGTGTTTCTTGGGTGCCCTGCACCAAAGACCCCTATAATTTCCCAAGTGTACCCAAGGAACATTATATAGAGCATGAAAGACACACCTACAAACATAAATTCACTTAAGTAGTGGAGTGAATACATATAGAGCATGAAAGATACATCCAAATACAATGTAGCACATCAAGCATTAATTCACTTAAATCATAAAATTGCTTATGTCCTAGAGCAAACATGTAGTACATACATTATGAAGCATAAACATGAATTCACTTAAGTCATTCACGTAGGTCATACACATGAATTTAGGTTATGATTCATATACATGAATATACATGAAGTACACACACAAGTACATTAATTTAGCGAAACACACATGCATATATGCAAGTCATGTGAATCAAGATTATACTTAAGACATAAACATCCAACCAACAAATTCAAGGATTAAATCTGAAGTTTCACATATAACAAAATGAACAATAATAGTGTACATATCAATATCTGGTCATTCAATGTCCACAACTAGATCTATACAATGTCTCGATATATCTATGACTGTGGTGGATCATCAAAATTGAGCTTCTTTGCAGCAACACTTGGTTCGCTAAGTCTCCGCACAAGAACAATTCAAAAGTTAAGCCATATATATTATCTCAAAATAATATCAAAATACATAAATATTGGGCTGTAATTTGCATACTGAAGCCTCAGTTGGATCTCTTATGCCTGGGCTGATTGATAAACAAAGTGGGCTCCATAGTTGGTGAGAGAGACTCTTAGAAAAATGGCCAGGTAGAGGAATGATGGGCAGTACTGGTGAAGGGTCCTACAACAGAAAAAATAATACAAAATACATGTTATAAATAATAAATACTAAAAAATAAAAAATGCATGGAATGAAAAGGAAATACATACCATGAATGGATCTCCTATGCTAGGCAAGGGATCCCTAGGAAGTAGCTATGACCAATTCCTATATGAAAAGTCATAGAAAATGACATAATAATAAAGGAACATGATTTCTAAAATATAGACTACATTGAAATGTTTATAATACATCTCAACAAATATACTTAAATTGGACTTAATTACCTTTTTTGTTTCAATGTCCCCGATGATTTCTTCCTCTTTCTTAACGACCTCGAGCTTGGTGGGGTAGGCTAACAAAATTAAAATTAACATAAGAGAAATATTATGATACCACATGGGTTCAACTAAAACTATAAAGAAGAGGTGTGCAAAAAATGATACCACATAGCTCTCCAAGCCAAAGTCAATGGCAGAAAAGGTGACAACCTCAATCTTAGAAATTTGAGCCCTTGACAAGCCCTATAAAACACCAAATAAATATATAAGCAATAGTTTACAATGAATATTATGATTCACTTGAATTCCACAAGTGATTATGCTCCACAACTCTATTATTACAATATAAAATTTTGAACTCTTCTTTCATACACAAGACTATTCTTTAACATATTTGTAGGTACAGTTAGAGAAGGATGGTCCAGATTGTATTCGTGGCGGTCAAAGGTTAGGACCACTTTTGCAGAAAGTAATGGGACTATTTTAGCTTGGAAGTGAGTATGTTTTAGTGTGTTTACCCTTAGCATGGAGGGATTTAGAGTGCTTTTAGGTTGAGAGTGTGGTGCAGCAACACCTTCTAGCACATGGAGTCTCATGAAGATTGCAGACCCTTGATGTTCTTAGTGCACTCTTTGCCCAAAGGGACCCAAGACATCTTGTAGTTCAAGGATTTAGAATTAGTCTATCATTGAGATCCAATTGTGAGACCTAGTTCCAAGTTTGGGCACTTGTAAGCCACTTGGTACACTATGGTCATGAGATTGGTACACTATGGTCAGGGTTTGCCACTCTTTATAAAGAATTAAGGGATTCAGTGAGTGGATCATCATACCCTTGAAAATTGCATCAAAGTAGGTGGTATGGGAAGTGATGAAAATATTTAGGGTGCTTATGAACCTAGGGTTTAGATGGGTTCTTGTCTATGGTGAAGATATAGACTAGTATATGGGGACTATCCTAGTATGACAATGAAATGCCAGAGAGTAAAGTTTACTGAACTAGCAAGTGATTGTGCTTTGAGTGATAGGATAAGGACCTTTTGATAAGTTGAGGGGTTCTTGGGGTGTCTTAGAAGTTATATTTTGGGAGTCTTCAGAAGGCCATGGAGGTGTATTGAAGGATTAAGGATAATCACAATCAGTGAACAATCAGAGATTGTATTCATGATTTGAACAAGAAATAAGAGTAAAAGAATGATGGTTGGATGTTTTGAATGATGTTCAAGGTTGATTTAGAATCCATTAAGTGATTGGTTGGGGTATGATTCTATGTATGAGTTCACCATTGGTAGAATTGAGTCCAAGGATGGAGAGCGGGAGTTGAAATCAATTTGAGTCATGATGGCTAGACAAGGAAGTGAATTCATTGAGTTGAATTACATTAGAAAAACTCTTTGATCATAAAGCAATGGAAAAAAAATATACACTAGGTTACCACCATAAAAATTATTAAGATATGATATTTTCAAAACAATGTACTATTCTATTTTAGGAATATTTATAAAGCATTACCTCAGGTGTTTGAGCTACCCCTCTATGTGTACTATAATGAGCACTCCTTGGTGTGCTGGTACCACCAGCTACACCCTGCAATGCATATTATTCATGTATCAATATAGATTCTTTTATACATAAAATTTTATTTACTTTTTACAGATTTAGGTAATTAATTAAAATAACATGTCAAAACACAAATTTAAAAAAACCTGTATCGGCTCTCTACAATACACCATTAACAATAGATCATCTGTGAGAGCCACATCCTCAGTAGTGGATTCCTGACATCTTCTCCCATAATGTACACATGAATGGGATTTCAAACCATATGCGCTCACCTGGCTATCTACCCCATCACATATACCATTACAACTGATGCAAATATGCTCAATGGGCTAGGCTGACCCTACAAATGTATCTGATGATAATGGAGCTCGCACGGGATGAGTTGAAACTAATGGTTCATCTGATGATGATGGAGCTAGCGCAGGATGGGATGATCCTAATGGCACATCTGATGAAGATGGAGGTGGAACAGGAACTTATCCATCCTCTCCAACTAACTGAGTGCCATGTTGGATAATGACATCAGTCAATGATGGAGCTGCATGAAGAGTCTATATATCCATAGATTCCTTCACCACTACTAGGACCACAACATAAATAAGGGGTTTTCTCATAGTATGCCTCCTCTCTTTTGGTCGGGTAATCCTATGTGCCCTAGGTCTATCCTATGCAGAGCCTCTCCCTCTACCCTAAAACTCATGAAAGTCAAAGTAATTCGGCTTCTCGCCAATGATAAACTCATAGTATAGCGTCCTCAAAAAATATAAAGGAACCTCATTATTATTACAAGGTGGTTGATCAAATACCATGTACTACCTATCCCAAAAATATGATTTCACCCTCCTATGAACACACCAATGTATAGGAAACCATTTTGTATTAACTTCTAGGGAATTGCTAGTATTAGGATCAGTAAAAAGGGCACATTTGTCACATTTTTCTATGCCTTTTCTTTTCACATCCTCATATGATAAACCAATAGCATTAAATGTACGATGCCTATCCCTCCATGAAACCCATTTTGTCACCTCTTGAGACACCTCATTTACACTATTGGACATTTTTTCTAATGGAGTGGCGAGGGTAGAGTGATGCTGAAGACTAGAAGCCTTCAACCTATTGACTAATCTGTTAATTTGTGCACTATTTTGGTTAAGGCATTGCACGAGGTCCTCTTGTGTTGCATTTACATGATCTAATGGCACATGTGGAGGGTTTACAAGTGGTGGTGGCTATGGACGAGGATAATTTTGAGGAGGGTTTACGCATGGTGATGGTGGTGGAGGAGGAGAATTTGGAGGAGGGTTTATGGGGGGTGGTCTTTCATTTCTTTTTCCTCTTCTGGGGTTTTTTGAAGAATATGTTATGAAATTAATTTAAAAGAAAACAAAAAATCAATATCATAACCTAATTGGATAAAAATGCAAAAAAACAACAAAAAAAAAAACAATAATACATACCTTTCTTACGGGGCGCCATTGCTTGGAAATGTGCAAATGGTTGAAGATTTATTGTTTTCTTCAAAGATCGATCAAGTTTTATAGCATTTTTGGTCTCCTAGGCTCTGCTGCTCTGCGGTTTAGGCATTAGAAATGGCCTAAGCTGTGGGCTATCCAAAAACTAACATGTTTCTAATAACCCGATCGAGTTATTAGGAACATCTAATAACCCGATCAGGTTATTAGGAACATTATATGTCTAATAACCCGATCGGGTTACTTGAAACACTTCAGAACCCAATCGGGTTCTTAGAAAGTTCAATTTTTTAATAATATTGTCTAGGCTTGGTTACCAAGCCTAGTACAATTTCAAAATTTCAATAACCTGATCGGGTTATTCAATAACCTGATCAGGTTATATGAAATCTGAATTTTTTTTAAAGATGTGTCCACTTTTTTGGTCCACAACTTGGTGCACACACCCAATTCTACAAAAATATTAAATGATGAAAATATTTTTTGGTCCACATATCTTTATTTCGAAGATATATGGTATTCATATGATGAATGTGAATAATTGTGGTGTACATTGGTAAAAATGCCACATTTTCAAATGTTCTATATTGTTTATTTCTATTAATCATGTTTGTGTACATTAACTAAAATGATGAGTTGTTCAACCTACAATAATCACCCAAAATTGGTCTAGCTTAATCAATTACCCTAAATCTTAATTAGGTGATCAACACCATACTCAAATTAATCAAATCAAGTAAATTTTGATCATAATTGGGTAATTAAATTACATCAATTTACTTGCATAATTCATAAATAATCAAGCATCAAGGATAATTAATCAAGGAGTACTTTTTAATTCATTATCATAGCTTATTTAATTAAATCACAAGAAAAAAATCATATGGCTAGAGATATTAATTAAATGTCCTTAGGGTTCATACTTGAAGCATGTGTGCAAAATGTAGTGACAACAATTTGGGTTAAAGTTACAATTAGGATTAGGGTTGGAGTTAAGACTATTGTGAGGTTTAGGGTTAGGATTAAAATTATGGTTGGGGAAAGAGTTAGGGTTTATGAATAGGGATAGGGTTATGCTTTAAGATTAAGGTTTACGATTAGGGTCTGGCTTTAATATTAGGGTCTAGGGTTTTGATTAGGATTAGGGTACATGTTTTGGTTGGGGTTAAGGTTTTGATTAGGATTAGGGTAGAGTTTTGGTTAGGGTTACAGGTTCTAATTAGGACTAGTAGTTTAATCAAGGTTATAATTTAGGGTTAGGGTTAGAATGAGGATTAGGGTTAGGATAACAATGAGGATTATGGTTAGGATAAGGGTTTAAATGTATGAGAAACATTAAAATCTCTCTCTCTCTCATAAGGGATACAAAGAGGGTTTCTGATTAGGGTTACAGTTAGAGTAATGGTTTACATTATGGTTAGTAACATGGTAATTAGCATTAGGACTAAAATTAGGAATAGGAACCTAGATGTAGTTATTTTAATTTTCAATGAAAATTTCCATGTAGATGTGGATGGTGAATTTTGTCATAGTGTTAATGATTCAAGAAACGAGACTGAGTCCCAATTTTTCCTATTTAACTTTCTATGGATTTCAAGACTTATATAGAGGACCTATTGGTAATGGTAATGAACCATAACTATTTTAATGTTTGAAGATATTAAGTTGATGATCACCAAGCTGTAGAAAGTTAATGCAAGACATTAAATCAGTTAATGTATTGTATTGTTATTGATGTCAACTTGATATAATCTAATTGGTAATATACATAGTGTCAAAGACTTCAAAGAACCAGAGAGATAAAGGTTATGCTATCAATAATGCATAAAAGTTCAGTATGCACTAAGTGACAACAAACGCCAATGAATAGTGCACCCCAATGGATTGAGAACCCCGAGAAAAAAGTCACAGTGATACCCGAGCAAGCATTACTGACGAGAAGAACCATAGTGTTACCCGATGGACAAACAACCCTGATGAACAAACAGAGATGTTTGAGGACAACTGAAGTCAAGACCGAGCTAACAAGGAGTTAAACACTGAAAAGAACTGAAGTTTTGAAATGACAAAATACTTATCTGGCAAGGGATAAAGATGGAGTTAATTGGTTGTTAATATTTTTTTCATCAACAAGTTAAAGCCATAGATAAGAAAAAGTTTTAAAATTATTTTATTCCAGTTGTCTAAGAGAAATCTACGGGATAAAACTAAAGTAAAGCTTTAAATAAATAAAGGTGATAATTATGGATCACACCAAGAAAAAGAAATTAAAGGAATTTGAAATGGTTAAATCATGTCTATAAAGAGACAAACTAATTCATTTCTAATTAGGGGAGCGAATAGAGAAGATGATGCTAAAGAGAAATTGATGAAGAAAGACTTCAATTAGACCTGATCAATCAAGCTGAAGAGAAAACCTAATTCTTCATACATTGATCAATAGAGAAGCATAACATCACCAAGAAGAAAGAAGTGGACAAAAGGTATTTAAAAGAAAAATTGATTAGAAAGGTGTTATGAGCTTACAATAGATCTGAAAATATACAAAGGATAGTTGTATATGTGAACAGATCATTTACTCTTTCAATTTAACCATTAGATTAGAAAGTCTCTTAACTGAGCAAGACTTAACAATCCTTTATATATTGAGATACATCCTAAGGAGTATCAAAAGGTTTGGTCATGAAGATAGCATAGAGATGCCAGATATCAAGCGACAAACTACACAGGGTTTGGTCATAAAGATAGTATAGAGATGCCAGAAATCAAGTGACAAACTACTCTATTTAAATCCTCTAACAAGGTTGCACTTAACAGTGTGTTGGTAACCTTTAACAGGGTTGTCTCTTCACCGAGCTTACTTTAGAAGAAAGAAAATTTTGGGTTACTCATCCCAAGTGGTTTTTCCCTTAACAGGGTTTGCACATAAAAAACCCATGTGTCAAATGTGTTAATGAGTCATTGCTTTCATATTTTTCTTTACACATTACTAAAACAAGACTTATCAGTATACACTAATTTATTTACTATATTTTGGCATATGATAGACTGCTATTCAGTAAACAGTAAGAATAAGGTTTAAGAGTGAACTCTGAGAAGTAGTTATTTTTTAAGATTATTTCAAGGCATACATCTTGTAGGACTAAAGATAACTACAGGCTTAATATTGTGGTACTAAGTTTTTGGGTTGATTTATTGAAATATATTTGAGGTCAGTAATTCATGCCCCCCCTCTCAGTTATTTGAACAATTGGTATTAGAGATTGTGTGCTTAGAAGGAAGGTTTCAAGACCTAAGCTAAAGGTCACAAGATGAGAAAACAAGATGCACCCAAGTTGAAAAAAGAAAACTTCTAATCATGGAAAAGAAAGATAAGACTCCACCTATCAGGTATTGGAAATGATGTTACTCAATACTTGGATAGTGAATATGTGTTTCTTACAAGATCTCACACACTTGATCAATTGAGAGAAAAGCATGAGCATAATTGCATGATGATAGATCTTTCTTCCTGACTCTTCGATGCTGAATTTGAAGATGTCAAAACCTGCACCTCTGCAAAGAAAATGAGCGACAAATTGAATTTGATACATGGAGGATATTGTAATGTACTAAGAGCTAAGGAAGAAATCCTAAGAGGGAGGTTTTATGACCTAAGGATGAGAGAAGTATAAAATATCACTTAGTTTAGTTGAAGAATCAAAGAGGTAGTCAATGGTATCCGAGGAGTTGGAGGTGTACTTGAAGAAGAGACAGTTGTTTAAGTAAAATCATAAGAACCTTACTACATGTATATGCTATTAGAGTATATGATATATAAGAAATGAGAGAAGTTGCAAAAAATAATTTCACTCTAGATAGTCTGATTGGTAAACTGATTTAATTTGAGATGAATAACTTTGATAATAGTGTCTTACCATCTATAGAGTTTTCATTCAAATCTTCTTTGAAAATAAGTCAAGTCATAAACACACTATGAGGAATGGTAGTGAAAGTGATAGTGATGACCAAGGACTTGATGGGATTGAAGCACTAATGGCTAAAATAATGCAGAGAGGCAAAGGTAGATACAAAGGTAAATTACCACTTGTATGTTTTAATTGTAAAGAGATTGGACACTTTGCTACTAGATATCCTAACAAAAGAAAAGATGATAGAAGTAATGACATATCATATGAAAAAATGTTTGATAGAAGTGATGACAGAGATTACCGAAGCAACCAACAATCTAACACAAGATATTCCTGAGACTACAAGGACAAAGGGAAGAAAGCTTGTTACCTAGCTGAGAATAGAGACGTTGGAGATACTGACACTGAATCTGATAAAGACATTAAGATGGTATTTGTAGCCATAAAGGATGATTCAGATGAAGAAGAAAGATATATTGACATAGCACTCATATCTAAGGTTAGTAAGAATGATGTTTGGATTGTAGATAGTGGCTGCACTCACCACATAACCAGTGATAAACAAAATTTTGAAACTTTTGAGTATTATAATGGTGGATTAGTAAGAATGGGTAATGACTCACCTTGTCCAATTGAAGGTAAAGGAACAATAATTCTGAATAACCTGATCAAATGTGAAAATGCATACTGGGTAAAAGGGACTTAATTATAATCTATTGAGTGTTTCATAGCTGAATAACATAGGTCACCGAGTAGCATTTGAGAATAAGAAGGAAAAGATATTCAATGAATCAAGAAGGTTGATCGGAACTAGTGAACAGACAAAAGGTAACCTACTCTATCTTGATGATATTAACACCACTTGTTTAATGGTTTGAAATGAAGACATATGGTTGTGGCATAAGATACTATGTCATGTTAACTTTGACAACATGATTAAGATAAGCAATAAAAGGAAAGTAAGAGCCTCACTAAGCATGTCAAAGCCTGAACATATCATGTGTAAGAATTATCAAAAAGGTAAAATGAGTAAGTCTAGTTTCAAGAGAAAACCCATACATCTAATGTCATTCTAAAATTAGTCCATACTGATCTATGTGGACCAATGAGAACAAAGAGTTACTATGGTGATAGATATTTTATTCTCTTTGTAGATGATTATTCTAGAATGATGAAAGTTATGTTCTTAAAAGAAAAATCAGAAGCATTCAAGATTTTTAAATGGTATAAAGCTATGGTAGAAAAAAAAAAGTGGTAAGGAATTAAAATTATTAAGATCAGATAGAGTAGGAGAATTTATTTTAGATGAATTCACTAATTTTTGTAATGAGCATGGAATTAAAATGCAGGTTTCTGCACCAAGAACACCATAGAAAAATGAGATTGCTGAAAGAAGGAACATATCCATTATTCTTGAGCAAGAACATTGATTATTGAGAAAATAATCACTCAAAATTTCTGGAGCGAAGCTATCGGTGTTGCATTCTACACATTGAACAAACTACAATTGAAAAAAGACACCAAGAAGACATCTTATGAGCTATGGTATGGTTACACACCCAATGTAAGTTACTTCATAATTTTTTAAAGTCAATGTTATATTTTGAAAGATGATAAAAATGGAAAGCTTGACTCCAAATGTGAAGAAGGAATCTTTCTAGGGTATTCCACCAAGAGCAAGGCTTATAAATGTCTTAACAAGTTCTCTAACAAGATCATTGAAAGTCCAAATGTCAAAATAAATGAACATGTAAAGAAAAACGATGAGGAAAGAAAAAAAAGAACCAGCAGACTACAAAAGTTTTGTTTACATTGAAGAAACTGACACTCTTCCCGAGCAATAGTGTATCACTCCTGAGCAATAGAACATTGCACCTAAGCATCAGGCTGCAAATACCAAAAATTAGGAAATTGCTCAAAATGATGTTCTGAGTGATGGAGATCAGAATGAAGGTCAGGATGATGATCAAAATGATGAACAAAGAGATAAACTGAAACTTGCCAAGTATTTCATAAGACATCATCCATAGAACCATATCATAGGAGACAAGAAGGATGGAATGAGAACAAGAAGTAAGTCACTAAACACCACATGTTTAATTTGTGATTTTGAGCCTAAATATGTTAATAATGCACTTGAAAATGAAGAATGGGTTAGTGCTATGAATGAAGAAATAGAAAAGATTGAGAAGAACAAGACATGGATACTACTACAGAGACCAGATGACATGAATGTCATCGGTACCAAATGGATATTCAGAAACAAGCTGGATGAGAATGGAGAAGTCACAAGGAACAAAGAAAGTTTAGAATGCAAGGGGTATGCACAAGAAGAAGGTATTGACTATTGAGAAACCTTTGCACATGTTTCTTGACTAGAAGGAGTAAGAATACTACTTTCTTATGTTGCATTCAAAGGATTCAAGGTATACCAAATGGATGTCAAATCTGCACTCCTAAATGGAATACTAGAAGAAGAGGTATACATTGAACAACCAGAAGGGTTTGATGATCTAGACAAGAGAAACATGGTATGTAGACTACACAAAGCCTTTTATGGATTAAAAAAAGCACCTAGAGCTTGGTATGAAAGACTTCACTCCTATCTTATAAGCATTGGATTTGTAAGAAAAAGTGAAAATAGCAATTTGTATTTAAAAGAAGATACTGATGGTAATATCCTGATTACTGAAATATTTGTTGATGATATCATAATTGGGGGTAATGATATGTTATGTAAATATTTTTCTAATTAAATGAGAAAAGGGTTTGAGATGTCAATGTTTGGGGAGATCAAATTATTTCTTGGTCTACATATTCTTCAACAAGATGCAGGCATATATCACACAATCCAAATACATCAAGGAAGTGTTAAAGATATTCAAGATGGAAGATTCCAAACAGTTAGAACACATATGGAAACCAAATTTAAGCTAACAACGGAAGACAAATCACCTAAGGTAAATCAAAATCTATATAGATTAATGATTGGAAAACTAATGTATGTTGTTCATACAAGACCATATATAGCACATGTAGTTGGAATAGTTGAAAGATTCTCTGCTAATCCCAAAGAATCACACATGATGAACACTGAAGAATATGGATTATGCTATAAAAGAGAAGGAAAATTTGAGCTTCAAGTCTATACACATGTTAATTGGGCTGTAAACTTAGATGATAGAAAATGGACAACTGGAGAAGCTTTCATCATGGGTGACATACTTGACACATGGATCAGTAAGAAGAAAGGATGCATCTCACAATATACTATAGAAATAGAATATGTGGTTGCTGCTGCAAACTTCTCTAACATTGCATGGATCAAACAATTACTAGAAGGTATGAATATGAAGATTCTTGAACCAGTGATTATTTATTGTGATAATACTAGTGCAATTAACATATCAAAAATTCTAGTCATGCATGCTAAGCCTAAACATATTGCTATCAAGTATCATGACTTAAGAGAACAAGTACAAGAGAAAGAGGTGATACTATAATATGTTCAATCAAAGGAACAATTAGCTGACATATTTACAAATCCATTGCCTAAAGATACATTTGAGTACCTGAGAAAGAGACTAGGGGTCTGACCCTTGTCTATTGGTCAGTAAGGCGACTAGGAGGTTGCATCAGCCTACACATAATCATAAGATCATTCATGTTGATGTAAGAAAAGAGATGAACTGCAAAGATACATATGTACATAGCAAGGTACCTATCTTCAAAGATAAATAAAGAGATGTGACTTTGGCACTGTTGTCAAAGGGGGACATGTAACTTGAAAGGGAGATATTATATCCAGATGGGAGAGATGTAACTTGTGATGGAGAGATGACTTGAGAGAGATGTAACATGTAAGGGAGAGAATATCCAAAATGAGAGATTACATATGAAATATCCATCAAAGTAAATAAAATCATGAGGGAGAGAATATCCTAAGGGAGATATTGATGTTAAAGGAAAAAGAGATGATTAAGGAGATGAACAGTCAAAGGGAGAGACAAAATCAAGAGAAAGAATTTCTACATCTATCTAGTGAAGGGAATGAAGATTGAAGAAAGTACTCTGCAAGAAACAAATCTAAGCTAGATGAGTTTACTGAGAGCCAGACATTTGTATTGGTTATAGAACAATATGTTTTGTAGTTTGATGAACTACAACAGATCTATATTTCATAATGTATTAGTAGTAATGTAGTGTGTTGCCATCAATGCCAAAGGGAGAGAATGATGAACCATAACTCATTGAATGTTTGAAGATATTAAGTTGATGATCATTGAGCTGCAAAAAGTTAATGCAAGACATTAAATGAGTCAATGTATTTTATTGTCATTGATGTCAACTTGATATAATCTGATTGGTTATATACATAGTGTCAAAGACTTCAAAGAACCAAAGAGATAAATATTATGCTATCACTAATGCATAAAAGTTTAGTATGTACTAAGTGACAAAAAACACCAATGGACAATGCACCCCAGCGGATAGAGAATCTCGAGAGAAAATTAATAGTGATACATGAGAAAGCAACCTGAGAAAGCATTACTGACGATAAGAACCATAGTGTTACCCAATGGATAGACAACCCTGACAGACAAACAAAGATGCCTGAGGAAAACTGAAGTCAAGACCGAGCTAACAAGGAGTTAAATGCCGAAAAGAACTAAAGTTTAGAAATGATAAAAGACTTGTCTTGAAAGAGATAAAGATGGAGTAAACTAGTTGTTAATATTGTTTTCATTGACAAGTTAAAGGCAGAGAGAATTAAAAGTGTTAAAGCTATTTTATTCCAGTTGTCTAAAAGATATTTATGGGATAAAACTGATGTAAAGCTTTAAAGCAAGAAAGGCAAGAATTGTGGATCAGTCCAAGAACAAGAAAGTAAAGGACTTTGAAATGGTGAAATCATGTTTATAAAGAGAAAAACTAATTCATTGTGAATTAGGGGTGTGAATAGAGTAGAGGATGCTAAAGAGAAATTGATGAAGGAAGAATTCAATCAGACCTGATCAATCAAGTTGAAGAACAGAGCTAATTTTGGAGACACTGAGCAACACAGAAGCACAACATCACTGAGCAGAAAGAAGTGGAGAAAAGGTATTGAAAAGAAACATTGATCAAAAATTTATTATGAGCTTACAATAGATCTAAAAATTGGCAAAGTATAGTTGTATATGTGAAAAGATTAATTACTGTTTCAATTTAACTGTCAGATTAGAAAGTCTCTTAACCGAGTAGGACTTAAGAATCATTTATATATTGAGATACATCCTAAGGAGTATCAAAAGGTTTGATCATGAAGATAGCATAGAGATTCCAGATATCAAGTGACAGCCTACACAAGGTTTGGTCATAAAGGTAGCATAGAGATGCCAGATATCAAGTGACAAACTATTCTATCTAATTCCTCTAACAAGGTGGCACTTAACGGTGTATTTGTAACCTTTAACAGGGTTGGCTCTCCACTGAGATCACTTCAGAAAACTAAAAATTTTGGGTTACTAGTCTCAAGTGTTTTTTCTCTTAACAGGGTTTCCACATTAAAAATCCATGTGTCAAATGTGTTTATGAGTCATTGCTTTCATGTTTTTCTTTACACATTACTAAATAGGATTGATCGATATATAATAAGTTATTTTTTGTATTTTTGTAAATGATAGACTGTTATTCAGTAAACAATAAGAATAAGGTTTAACAGTGAACTCTGAGAAGTAGTTATTTTTTAAGATTATTTCAAGGCATACATATTGTAGGACTGAAAATAACTAGAGGCTTAATATCACAGTGTACTAAGTTTTGTGGTTGATTTATTGGAATATTTTTGAGGCCACTAAGTCACCCCCCCTCTTAGTTATACTAACAAATGGATGTTAGTATTGATTTTTTCATTGATAGACATCTCTTTAATCCATATTTTTTTACTATGTTCTAGAAGGCAGATAGTTTCCTAACATTGAAAGATGTCATGAATGCATGTAGAAGATTGAAGTCCAATTGTACCCAAAAACATGTTTATGATCCCACTAGCATCCTATATTGGAAATCATAGTATGTGGATAATTTATTTATTTGTATCCTCTAGTTAAAGGAATGTTACCTTTCATTATAGGCATCCAAACCCCGTGGATGCTATGTACGATGGTTCAACACTCACGTGATTTCATAATCACCATGCATACCAAATTTTTGACCAAAATATATGGGGTGAGACATCTATAATTGTCCTTGAAATTATTATTAATTACTCATTTTAGTTTTTACATGTCCTTAAAATATTGCAATCATTATGGATGCATTTATTTTGTGCAGTATGAGGTATATTCATTGCTCATATTTGACAAGTAGCAGTCAGGGCTTCTTGTTGCATGAGTTGTGTCTCTTTTAGGTGGACTTGAATTTAAATTTAAAGAGGCCCCATTAATATCCATAAATGTTTTAGAATAGGGTATTTGGTTCTCAAATTCAAGGATTTTGTCTTTACTATGGAAGGTGGATGTAAAGTCTAAAGTTTCTCAATCATCATCTTGGAGATTTGATGGTGTTCTTGTTTGTATTGAAGAAAGACTTTAAGAAAGAGGAAGGTATTGAATATTGTTGACATTATTTGGATACCTATGTGCTAAGGTGGAATTTATAGAAGGGAGCACATCAAGGATATTATCCTCTTGAGGATTTTTGTTATATGTGTATGAAATTGCATGATAATTAGGTTGTGTATTGCCTTTTACAAAAATTACTATTTTGCCTTGAATGGTATCTCAATTTTATTGAGCCATTAATTGTAAAACACTTAGGTACTTACAATTTATGATGGTACAAAGAGAAAAGTGGTATTGAGAGAAAATTTAGAGACTATGACATGAGTTAGAAATGAGGGAAAAAAATATAAATGCTTGGTGAAATCAAGCAACTGAATCACAATCGCTAAAAGCATACACACACTCTAAACTACACTAAGACTCAAAAAGGGATCTATATAGGATCAACACACCATCTAATGAGCTATAACCATCTCAAATACCCTCAAGAAGGGGTATCTACCCATTTCTCACAGGTGTAAATAAAAGTAGAAGGTATTCATCCTTAATTGATAATTAGGTTGCATCTCACTAATCTCAGTGAATTACCTCACAAGGAACCCAATCATCAAGGCCAAAATAAAATCACAAAGAAATTACTTATGCAAAGTACAATAAGTCACATGGGTAATAACATAACTAGACATAACAGTGTTTCAAATACATGTGCTTTGATACCTAATGTAATGCCCCACCAAGGAATCATTAAGTATAAGAGATACAAACTCAAAATATCATGGAATGTTTTTTTTTTAAGTATTTAAGTCAGTCACATGCAACATGTGAAGCTCTAAAGTTCAAACTTTAAGACTAGGTCAACTGTTGCACAGTGTACAGTTGTGGAAGATTAAAATCCAAGAAACTCAAACAAGAAAGGGAAAAGGTCTTATAAAAAATTAAGAAAGATATGTGGTGTACATTAATTCATCCAAGAACCTTCCTAAATTTCTATAATTAATTTGAAAATTGGACCTTTTACTAGGTCCTAGCCATCGCAAATGGGCTCTGTCAAGCACTATGTGGATTTCTTACAAATAGGTTATGTTACAAACCACTATGTTAACTATAATAACAAATCTAAGAAAAGGAAACTAATTAAAAATTGTATGTGTGTTATGAACCACACATACACATCATGTTGTCTTATTTTCAATTTTGTGGATTTGATTCGAACATGTTATGTTATAAAGAAAAATGATTTTTGAGATAATTCTTAGTTTTATGGATAGGGTTAGAATTTAGGTTTACGAGTAGGATTATGGATATTTTGTAAGGGTTTACATCATGGTTAGTATTACGATTAGGGTTATGGTTTTTTAGGGTTAATATTTAGGTTTAGTATTAGGATTAGGGTTTAAGATTAGAATTATTGTTAGAGTTTACATCATGTTAGTATTATGGTTTAGGATTTAGGGTTATAGATTGGGATTAAGGTTTAGAGTTTATGGTTAGGGTTAGGATTATAATTATTATTATAGTTAGGGTAAATGTTTTCATCATGATTAGTATTATTCTTATAGTTAGAAGTTAGGATTAAGGTTAGAATTAGAGTTTAAGGATGAGGATTGATATTATCATTAGATTTAGGGTTTACATTATGATTAATATTATGGTTCAAGTTAAGATTTTGATTGGGGCCTAGGTTAGGATTATAGTTTAGGGTTTAGAATTTACATTATCATTACAGATAGAGTATACATCATGGTTAGTGTTAGGATTTAATCAGTATTAGGGTTTAGATTTAAAGAACATGATCTAACAAAAGGAAATTGATTTGCTTGATTTTTTGAAAGTCAGAGGTGTTGCGCAACTAATGAAAGTTGAACAATCCTAAAAAATTAAAGGTTTCATATGAGAACCTAAATCTCTTTAGGTAAAAGAGGCATGTGCACCTTAATATGATTTTATTGTAAATATGATGGTCTAAGTTGACATACAGATCATGCTTTCCAACCTACACAAACTTAGTTCATGGTTGGTAAGATGTAATTTTTCTTCTCATTTTAGGGTATCTCAAATTAAAGGTTGGATATGATAACCTTCCTATTTTACATTATTTATTTATACATATTTGATGCTATCTTACATGTGACATAGTGGGCATACAAAAACATCATGTTGTTTTTATTGGATGTGTTGTTCACTATACATTTGTGGGTGGTTCCAAATGAATATTTATATGTTATTTGGATATAGTTCTACTATTTTTTGTAATGTTTAGAAGTTGTCTCTATGTGTAGAGTAGATCATCAAATTTATAAGCCATCTGAATAAATAAGTTGGTTTTTCAAACATCTAGACATGGTGAACAATCTAAAAATAAATAAAACACCTATTCAAATGCAATTAAAATTATTAATATCTCAAGAAATAAATTAGATTGCTCCATTATTTATTGATATGTGTTAGAACTCTTTATTTATAGTTTGTCTTACAATCAAGTTAGCAAGCATATAAATATGCCATGTTCTCTAAGAATTTCCTATAGCCCCCTTTCACCATAATCTAATTTCTTTGACTGCGAAGAGGCAAAAGGAAACACATGTTGCTAATATTGGTACAAAATACACACCATTAACATTATTTTCCAAAATGTGTTGTTACCATGGTAGATTGATTACTTTAAGATTCCAAAAAAAATTTGTTGTCCTATACACTATGTCATCCTAGTCACAACCCTTTGGACCCTTAAAATTGAATATATTGTTAAGCCACATACATAATCCTACAAAAATATTAAATGAGGAAAAAATTTGGGTTGCACATATTTTTTTATCACATATGGTATTCATATAATCAATGTGAATTGTTGGTAAACACGCCATATTTTCAAATGCTCTATATTGTTTATTTCCATTATTCATGTCTTTGTATATTGAATAAAATAACAAATTTTTCAACCTTCTTCATGGTTGTGATATCTAAACTTTAATTTTAAATATCATCATATGTGTAGGAAAAATATATCTTACCCACCATGAACTAAGTTTTGGTAGGTCACAAAACATTATTTTAGTGAATCCTAGAACTTCATATTTAAAGTGAGATTTTGTCAAGAAGTACACACCTCCTTATGTATAGAGGAAGGTTGTGATATACAAAACCTTTAATTTGAGATAATATCAAATGAGAAAAAAGTATATTCACCAACCGTGAACTAACTTTCTCTATATTGAAAAAAATGACATGCAGCTCAACGTAGAAATTCATATTCACAATGAAATCATGTCGAGGTTCACATTCATATTTTTATCTAAATTTTAATTTAATATAACATGAAATGACTAGAAAAAGTGTGTCTCACTGACCATGGACTAATTTTATGCAGGTTGCAAAACACGATGTGTAGTTCCACCTAGAACTTCATATAGATGCATAAGTGAAAATGGGGTTTGAATCACCATAGATAAAAATAAAATGGAAGAGTGTATGAGAATGTTGGTCAGGGTTACATTTTAGTACTAGGGTTATAGTTTTGGGTTGCAATTTTGGTTCAAGGCATGACACCATTAAGTGATATGAATGTTTGATTCCAAACTTTAGTGTAAGAAAATTTAAACTTCTTGATTAAGTGATATAATTCTTTTTATTGGGTCATCCCAAATATCAACAAATGAGTATGTGTCAACTCTACTTGTAACACAAGTATCCAATCCTAAGTCCAAAAATAAAAGTCATCTCTTAAAAATATAGGGCATAAAAAACAATGTCAAAACATGTAACACTTATATGAAAAAGGTTGGTTACTAAGTATCAAACTTGAGAATTTTATCTCACAAAATATAAACAAATTGATAAATAAATAAATTCGTGCACAAAACACTATTCACATTCAACATTATTCAAAATCTAATCTCAAAAAATGAATTATATATTTTTTAACCAAATGGTATCCATCAATTTTTCATCATTTATAAGTTTAGATAATTTTTTAATCATAATAAGACCAAAAAAATATTTAGAAATTTCCAATGCATAGCTTAAAATACATGTCATACATCTATTTTAATATCCAATTTTTAATTACAATCATAAGAATACAATGCCACATATAATTACCTAGTAAGATCATGGTTAATAAAATGTAAATAGAACATAGAATTGCTAAATGAAAGGAATACATTTTCTATTTCAATGATAATTCACACACGAATTCAAGATGTCCTCCTTGATTCCATAATTATAAAAATGAAAAATTCTTCAGGATCTTCTTTCTTGATAACTATAGTAGTTTAACCAAGGAAGCATTGCCCACTTTCAACAACCAAAACCACCAACCAAGGAGGGAGACAAAATATGTGAGTGTGAATAGAGAGAGGTGATAAGAATGAACCTAGCTTCACATAAAATTTTACTATTTTTCACTATATAATTGTATTAAATAATTTCTCTAAAAAATATCAAAATTAAATATAAATTGATATAAATATATAAAATTCATTACTTAATAATAATAAAATTCCAATTTATAAATTATAACTAACTTTATAAAATAAAATATTTATATTAATTATCTTTACTTTTTAAAACCTACTTGAAACTATTTTTAATAATTATAAGATTAAAAATATCAATGGTAAAATAGATGTGTCACCACAATGACAATTCAAAGTTAAATTAAATATTAGGAAAGTATATCTACAAGACCGAAAACTTCACACTTACAAACCATAAAATAATAATTATTATAAGAAAATGTAATTTACGTTTCTTTATTAAATAATATTTTAAAATTCTAATTCGCATGTGAGTCCTTCCTCTCAAACCTTCACTGACATCTCCTAAATAATTTAAGAGCTTGTTTTACTCAGAAAACTATTTTTGACATTGAAGGGTAACTTGATGCAAACTGATGCATTGTAATTTAAAGTATGTTAAATGAAAATTAAGTTAAGCTTTCAAAGAGTATCATAGAGGTTGATATAATTATTATGAAAGAAAATTGAGCGCTTGACCCTCACATTCCCATTCAATCTTTTTCTTCACCACGTGAACACCATTTGAAATGACCAGAGTATAATTTTAACAATGTCAATAGCACCACCTTTAGAAAACTATTTTTAACTCCCCAACTCCCTTGCATAAAAAGAAATTTTTACTTCAATCACATTAGGACACCATTACTAGAAAGTTATTAGATCAAAACATAGAAAGCCCTTAAATCACAGATTCAGACAAAAAAATTAAAGCCATAGAACTGGTTCAGAACAACTAGACTGTACATAGCTTGATGTTTTAAAACATTTTGGAAAGCTTCTGAGATATGTAAATATAGGTTCACAATCAAAAGAATATGAAATTATATTACATGAAAGAAGATCTCCATACCCTGATCTAAATCTCTCATCCGAGGATGCTTGCAAAGGTTGTGGAGTATAGCTCTGCACTTTTTGGTTGCAATTTCTACTACATTTCTCAAGATTAATAACACCTTTATTTACTGATATCCTACAATCATGGCATTTTCCCCCTTTTGCGTTGTTCACTATATTTAGAGTTGTCCTTACCTTGTTTCAAAACCATCGCATCTCAACCACACAGAAGAAAATGTTGGTCATGGGTGTTTTGTAAAATGACCTTACACACATGATTTGCATTACGCTGGAATTTTAAATGGCCATTTCAAAAAACCTATTTTGTGCATATCGTTGCACTCAAGGCGGCCATGAGATCACATCTTTGAGGGATTCTTAAAAAATAGTTCATCCTGTCGTGTCTCTGCTCTCTACAATTTGCGCTAATATCTGCCACAACGTCTCAAACAGTTCTTGTTCTTTGTCTGTGCTTGCACACTTTGTATACATGTGGACTTGAGCATTTCCAACTACAACACTGGGCAAAATTCCCTCCACACTATCATTTGTAATGATGGATTGTAAACGTTGTTTCATGAGTCCCATGTGACACACATGGGCAATAAAGCTTTAGAAATACAGGTTTACAATCAGAAAAATATGAAATTTCATTACATGAGAGAATATATCCATACCTTATTCCAAATATCTCATCTTGGCATAGGCAGAGAGGATGTTTACAAAGGTTGTAGCATTTTCCATTTGTCGGGACAACTGCATTTTCTTGAACACGTCCAAGGCTTTCTGAGCATGCTCATTTTGTACGTCTCCAGTAAAGTCCATAGACAATGTTCCACCGAGACATTCCTCTGAAACATTTTGAAGCTTTCATGAAAATGGAAATATCGAGCGTGAGGGATTCAAATAAATATTTCGAAATTTTTTTTGGGTGGATTTTTATAAGTGGGAGTTTTTAAACGAGGTTTTAAAAAAATCTAAAATATTTGTTGTCGTCACCATCTATCTTTTCGTCACTCTCTCTTCCTTCGTTTTGTCTCCCGCCATCTGTTTGTGTATAACATGATGGATGCCATATGTATGTATAGTATTTTATATCTTATAGCATCTTACCATGCAAGATTTGTCAGGAGATTAGCTAGTGGCATTCCTTAATGCTCGCACGCCTATTACTAAATAGGTTGTCATTCTAAGTTTCTTGGGACGCCTATCACATTTATGGTTAGTGAGTTGGAAAATATTCTCTAATCACATCTTCAAATGGTTGTTGAAACCCACCAAATTGCCGCTGCTCTCATTCCCAAATATGGTTAGGGACTCTGCATAACAACCATCATCATAACTTTAAATGGCCCTTAAGTGATAAGTGCATAGTATATCCCTTCTTTGGAAAATAACAATATTTAATGTACAATAATAACCATCTCCATTTTGATAATCTCTGACAATATTGGGAACTTATCTAGGAGATAATTTGCATACAAAGTATTCACTTCTCATCTGTCATGTCATGCTCTTCCAGGGAACCTGGAAGGATAAGACTAAGGTTTCTAAGTTTCAAGTATTCTTTTTTTAAAACACAAAGTTCGAGATTCATATTCAGCTACTCATATTTGCTAACTCAATACATTCCTAGGTTCCCTATGGAAAAATTCACCAACATAATCAAGTAGAGTAACCTGGAATTTATGATAGGTTCAATTTAAAGATTTAAAGAAGTGATTATCTTTTAATGAAGTAAATTGCCTTTTCCATCATTCTAAAAGAAATGCAATGTTTATATCTAACATTCCTCCTTTAAACTATGCATTTTAGAAATCGTAATATTTAATTTTAAGAGATATAGAAAGAAGCATTTATCTATCCTAGAACACAACAATTCATTTTGCTTAAGTACTTTTAACCTTTTCTAACATATCGTCATTAAACAATAACTTAGACAAGTCCTACATATTTTTATGAAACAACATATTTCTTTTAAAACTTTAAACAATTACATATAAATCAATTCTTACTTTTACATGGCTATATAACCCACATGTTTTTCCCTTTTTTCATTTCCTAGGTCTACCCATCCCTAGTAGATTATTTAAATAACAATATAGTACATTACATCCATCTCCATTTACGAATATTAAAATACATTAATAACAAAGATTTGCAACATCAAGAAAGTCTTCATCTACATATTGAGAAAGAAAAAAAGCAAGGATCATCCAAAGCACCATGAGTAACACCTTGATAAATAAATATTTTCCACCCAACCATGTGGATCTAATAAAGTCCACTTTGCCATACTAGGAGATAGGGACCAAGGTCCAGGCAAGTGGGTGCTAAAAAGGAAGCTTCTAAGGTGGTTCAAGTTTTGTTCCCCAAGAAAGCATAACCAAAATCAAGAAAAGGGTCCCAATACTTCCAGAGGCATGAGTATTGGAAAAGTGATGCAGAGGCCTAAGGTGGACTTTAATAAGAAAGTTCAAGAGGGACTCCATCAAGCTTCTTCTTGAGGATCATCTCCATGGATCAAATCCACACCATGCTTTATCAAAGTGCACACCATACTTTATTCCACCATAGGCTCCACTTCCCTGTAAACATCACAAATGTCCCTCAATGCATCCATTGAATTCATCCATTCAACTTATTCAATCAACTATCCAATACCTAGTGCTCACTAGCCCTTAATCCCTAGTAGCCCTAAACAGTGGATTTTCCAAAGGATAACTCAAAATTTCCCCAAAACACTCACAAAACTAAAGGAATATCTAGATACCCTTTTCAAAGTTACATAACATATCTCATAATCTCATACTACTACTTTGCCCCAAATACTCAAACCAATACATTGTCACCCTGCAATTAGCCCTCGTTATCCCTCCTGTTACAAAACAGTACTAATTCATGTCATCCCAAACCCTCCCAACCTTAAAAAAGAGTTGAAAAATCATCCCAAATAAAATATTTGCAACATTACAAGAGGTGCCACCAATATCTACAACCTCAATCACCAAAATCTCCTTTCTAGGTGCTCTAGCCTAGGACTTTGTCAACTAGACCCCTCCAAGCACTTAGAGACCCTTTCAGTAGATCCAACACCATAAAATAAATATATTATGATCATCCATGACATAAAAAGGGGCCCTCCTTTGGGTGGATCTCTCAAACCTTGACTGATCCAACCACCCCATGCACCCAATCTGCAACTTATCTTATTCAAAGATCTCTTTCTACGTCTTCTAGAATATACATGCAATGTATAATGACACATAATTTACAAGGATAGGTCTCTCCCACAAGATAAAATCACAACAGAAAGTTGGAGAGCCTTGGTGCTCATTGGAACTTCAAATCATTTTTTTGTTTTCACGCAAAACTACCAGGAACAGTCAGCAAAAGTACTAAGAAACTTCACAGACAATATAATCTTTGGATATAATGAACAACAACTTAGAACACCATAAAATGAATACATTTCCTATCAATATTTCATTGAAATAAAGAGTTTAATAATTACAAAATGAGGACTGTGTCCTTACGACAGACAATAAGACTATTTGCAAGAAATTAATGTTTATTGATTGAAAATTTCATTACATTGTGTTGGTTTCTTTTTATGTTGCAATAAAAACAACAACAACCTCTTCTTCTTATGTATGTTTTATAGAGGAGTCACCTCCAAATACTGGTTCATGTAAGAAAAGGACCAACTAACAAGCACTCTAACAAATACTTTTACTCTTTAGGTCCTGCTACACCAAGGGGGGGATACCCTGTAATACCTTCTGATATGTCTGATATGGTATTATCAAGCAGTAATCTCACAATGTTTCAACATAACCATGAGATACTAGACAATTGGCTAATTACCCATTGAACATCAACCATGAAATGGAGGATGACATATGAATTCACAAAAAACTTGCACAAATGTAGACTTAGTGGATTTTAATGTTTTTTTATTGGAAAACACAACAAATATGCAACTAGATATGCAATAATACAGAACTTGTCATCTTTAGATAAGTGCTTTATCCATTGGGCTACTCTCTGACTCAGATACAATATACTAAATTCAATAATCATCAAAGATTCTAGATCATAATACAATTATCCCAAACCCCTACTACTAATAAAATCCTAGCATATGTCAAATGAATCTATGCATAAATTAGATCCTAATTTGATCTGATCTTAGATCAGAACTCTCAAATAAGTACATAAACATATAGAAAGACTTTGCTAATGAATCAAAAAATTCATAACTCGCAAGACACATAACACAGGAGAGATTATAATCCAGATCTTTGTATTAAATTTAGAAAATCATATTCTAGTATACAAAAAGTACTCAGAGATAACCTCTTCAATAACCTGCAAAAGATCTCTTAGCTTTATTTCTGATTCCTTACAACTATCTAATACAAACTATACCATATTCCCCCTTTTGACTGGAAATTTTACAAATTGTTTTCAATCCAAAATTTTTAGTCCTTTCTAATGATCTTGGGAATGCTTTTATAGAATAGGATTACAACAAGCTACAGTTCATTTGGAATAAGGACAAAACAAATGACTCAGTAAAAAGAAAAAAAAACTAATGAAATGATAACCACTTTTCTTGCAATAGATATTTAACATATTTTGTCTTTTGACCACTTGGTATTTGTAACTACTTCAATGTTGTTCAGAAGCAACCACCTAGAGTCTGTTGTCTTTGATATTGGTGATGTAGGATCTTCATCTTTTCCTATCTCATCCAATTTGTTGGGCCTCATCGTCCTCTTGCATATTGTCACCTTATTCTTGATCAACTATAATGTACTTGTCCTTCCAGGAGGTATGCACCTCATCACTCAACCAAGCGAAGATAATGACTTCATCTTTTCTGTTGTTAATCTCATCCCAGTTTACACTTGCCTTCTCAATTTATTCTAACCAAAATTCAAAAAAAGATCTGGATTTACTGACTATCTCAATAGTTTGAACAAATGACAGTGTTGTTTCAAGAGTAATAATGCTATTGGTTCTTATTGCCAACGCCTCATTCATTTGTTTGTGCCATAGTCCTTAATGTTTTATATCACCACTCTTCTTAAAAAGATTTGGAAACATCACATATCGGTCCTTTTCATATTCTTTCTTCAAAGCCACTATCTTCCTAAAGACGATGCTCCTTCTTATGTCCATGTCCATTAGCAATTTGACACATTTATAAGTACCAGTGAGAAAAATCTCAACATTGTTTTCTTCTTTGGATGTGGTCAGAGTAATCTTTAAGAAACCCCCCTCTTAAAAAAGATATAAAATCTTGGCGAATCTTTCATTTTCTTGAAAAAAAAAATTAATTTCTAATGGCGAATCTCTCAAATTTTTTGAAAACAAAAGTATTCTTATTGGCGATTATTTTGGAATAACAATTTTTTTGTAGAAAATATTAGTGAATCTCAAACAATAAAATGAAATTAATTAATCACCATGGTGAATACTTCTTGTTATACACTGAATTTGCACCTCTGATCTCAAGCTCTCTTGGTCTTGATAATCCAGTATAACATGGGAATCATCTCAAGGTTGTGGGACCTTATGCTAACCGAGATGAGACCTCCAAGTTCTAGG
>MU227725.1:274805-300624 GCA_018584345.1 Thuja plicata
ACTTTGATCCAATAAGAGACCATACAAACAAGGAAGCATAGGGATATGAAGAATTATCACAAAGTACTTCCAATAGTTTGTATGATCAATGAGAAGATTACAGAATGTAAAAGCCAGAGGGAAGAAAGAATGCCTCAGATAACTCCAAGAGAGAACAAATTCTCTTTACAAAATGCCAAAATCTGAGCACTAAGGCTCTCAAAAAACTTTAAATACTTCCATGCACGCGGGCAGGAGTCTCAGAAAACCTAACTAGGGTTACAGATTTACAATGTCATAATTGACCCTAGGACAAAATCTAATCTGGCCATAAATGTGCACCAAGTGAATCAATCAGATCAGATTTCCTTTTCTTGTGCCCATCCCTGTACTGGATCATGCATCGTAGACATGCAACCCAGGTCCATCAGTTCAATTTTGCAAGTAGACCTTGCCATGAATGCTCACCAACTGATCCCAGTCTCCCAGGACAAGAAATGATCCCCGACGGCCGCCGCATCTTCATCAATGAGTCCTCGACCATGACCGTGCCTTTCACCAACTGCACCTGGAGAGCAATAACTTCGTGATTGGGCTCTGTATCTTTTTCCACACTTGAATCTCCTGTTTCTCCACCGACGTCGAACAAATCCATTCTAAGGATCAACAGACTCTCTGTGCATGGCCCTCTGTAATTGAAACCTCTTTGATCAGTTCTGGAACATGAGAAAACAGAAACCATGGCTGTCGAGCGTTCTCCCCTGCTATCTTGCCACCATTTATTCAAATTCAAAGTCCTGCGACCTAGCGACCAACGGCTAGTCTCCTTGTCGCGAGCACTTTTTCTTAACCAGGGTTTAATCTCCAGACTAGGCGACAATGGAATTTTTACCTCTGCTTAACCCGAGCTCAGATCCAGCGACAAGGCGACCATGTGAAATCAAAGTCGCAAGGCCTTTTACTTAACTCACCTTCCATCCCGTGACCATGCGCCTAACTGCTACCTCAGACTGTCACGGCTTGTCGCCTGATCACCAGATGCTATCTTTCTGTTCTGAGACTACGCGACCACACTTAGTCTCCAAGTCAGGAGAAACAAGCACCGAGCCCTTTGACTTATCTTAACAGTCATCATGTGCCCTTTAATCCTTCTAGCGACATCCCGACTGACCCTTGTCGCTGAGTCAGGAGTACTTTCTCTGTAGGGCACTTTCATCACCAGACTTGGCGACCACCGTTGGATCTTCTAATATTTGCATCGGACGGCTGGCATTTAATCATTTGAAAACTGAGTATACCCTTAGATTATCCAGCGATCCTGCAACTGAAGAGAAAGAATACTAAGTCGCCTAGTCGTGTGATCCATTTCCTCCGTCTGGCGATCACCCGACCAACATCAGTATCCATCCACCATATGACACATGTCACATAGCCACTGGTCCATCTGTTGTACACTAAGGAAGCTGAGTCATCGTGCTGTTCTAGCGACAAGGCGACTGAGTAAATTTACTAACATCAAACAGCCAGTCGCGGGGTCGGGAGTGTTATCTCTTAACTGCCATTTTATCACGAGACCACGCGACTAAAAGAAAATCTTAACTGTTTGTCACAGCTGGATCAAGTGATCATGCGACATGAAGCAAATCACGAAGTCGGAAGAGTTTTCTTTGACTGTTGAATTCTTCTCGCGATCACCCGACTGAAGTGGGCCCCGTTCATTTCAAAGCTTATAATGTGGATCTGGAGATCATGCGACTGAAGAGAGGAGCCAAGTCGGAAGACATAGAAGGAATATTCCAAAGTGTTATCAGACTATGCGACACAAGGAAGACGCAGAGTTGGGGGAAAGAAAAGAATATTCACCCAGGCTGAAGTGATCAAGCGACTGAGAAATAAAGCACATGCTCTAAGTGACTTAAAAAGTAACGATGAAATATAACGTGCCAAAGACTAAGGGTTACAAGACTATTTCTTTTGCATGAAATACTGAGGTTTTAAGGGTTCTGAGGGTTTAGAGAAAAGTGCACAAGGGTGGAAAAATTGGGCAACACTTCTATTTTAAAAAATAGAATTCTTATAGAAAATTATTACGCTTAATGGGGAAATCTTTGATGGGTTTAAGGAATAGACTCTGTAATAATTACTTGCTACCATTTATTTAAAATATAATATAATAACCTCATTGTATTGTGTGAGACAAATGTATTGATATTTTTAAATACTAACGGGCCCCAAAATTTCTTCAAGACCATTCATTTATATTGAGATCAACAATCTGAAAGAAATTTAAGCTCCCATAAGCATTACAAACCAGATAGTAACATTTTTACCTCGTAGAATATAATGAGGGTCACTAGATTATACTTTAAGTCACTAATGGCAACTAAAAGTTGGTGATAGATCCCTACCGTAACTAATAGTCATGATATATTATTGGAGAATTAATTTAAATTTCTACAATAACTTATAAATTCTGGCGGATCAAATCTAATCATGTATCAAATATTGTGGCAAATTTTTGAGTTCAAGTTTTTTATAAAATAAATGATTTTACGATTTAAATATTTATAAATCAAAATATTGTAAAAATGTTACGATTTAGGTTGCCTTAAATCTTGAATTATTAGCCAAATTTGGATTCTCAAATCTCCAAAATTAGCCAATTGGCAAATATTAGCCAGTAAAAATTACTATGGATGTGGTATGAAAAAATTTCAATGCTCCTCTCTTTCCCTTCTATCTATCCACCATTTGATCCCATTTTTCCTTATTTGCATTGTATTCATTCAATATGCTGACAATTTTCTTCCCTTGTGAGTAAATGGTAGTAGGAACTAATTCCTAAGTGCAAAGCCTAAGAGTAGAATGTATCTTATCAACATAATTATGTTTTACCCATGCTTCTACTTTAAATGCTGCAGACTTTTCAACCCAATTCTTCTTTGATTTTTCCAGCTATGTTCTCTCAGCAATCAATCTTGCTTTCTCTTGCTCCAATTCCTCTTGTGTCGTAGGATTTGATGGCAGGGGAGAAGGAGGGTAAGTTATGATTGGGCTTGATGATGATGGTTGGTGAGGATCTTGTGTAATAATCCTTTGTGAAACAAATCGAACTATTTTCTTACCTTCAAGGAAGGCAATCTTCTTTTCCTTTTCAATGGACTTTATCTTCTCATTATTATAAGCCTTCATAACTACCTCATACTTTCCCATCAGGATTTTGAGTTCATCTTCTTGTTTCTCAGCTACCTTTAAGCTCAATTTTGTTGTTTCCAGAATGAGGTTACCCACTTCTACCCCTGAGGTGTCTGATACTCCTTTTACCACAAGGCTACCTACATATTCAGCCTGATCACCTACATTAGTTCTCCTTTTTTTCTTTCCTTTTTAGAGACCATATCACCAGTGTTGCATGATCTTCACTGAATTTGACACCAATTGATGTTCCATTAGTGTGCACTGGTTTGGTTTCTTTCCTCACAACATCAAATATGATGGCATCAGCAAGATCCCATTGAGGTAAGATGAGGACTCCTTTCTTAACTAATTCCCTGCCTTCTTCAGAGGTGATCTTATCAAACTTTTCCATCATCTCATGTTTCACTTCCTTCTCAATGTCATCCTTGTCTCTGTTAGGTTGACCCTCTTGCAACTTTTTACATTTTTCTTTGAATTCATCTATGTGAATTCTCCATAGGATTTGGATGAAAGCCATGGCCTTAAAAAAATTATCATCAGATAAAAACTCGTCATTGGCCTATTTGGTTATAGGTTCCAGCTCTTTACCTGTAAATTCATCCACTATCAAATCTGGTGCTGCATGCTTGGTTTCCTCTGGCACTCCTTGTAACTCTTGGGCTATGACAAAAATGTGTCCAGTATTTCCCATCTTCACCAATTGTTCAACAATTATTTGATCATCCATGTGCAGGGGAGACTGAGAAGGGGAATAAATGTCACCCTATTGTTTCTCTTTTCCTTCCACCCTCTACCTTTTTGGGGATGGTAATGCTTGGGCACTAGTATCTATTAGCCTTTTTCCTTTTTTCTCAAAGGCCTTTTCATCTCTGGGTAGAATTGTGCTATAACCCCTTCGTTGGTAGACTACATATTTCCCTGGTGGAATAACACTACCCTGTGACATTCTTCTCAAAACAACCTTAGTATTTTCTGGCTCTGCTTCCATCACTTTATTTTTCTTCTGGTCCAGGGCTTGCATTATGTCTTCAAACATGCTCATTAGAGATTCTACATTCTTTTCCCAAGGTCCAAATGTCTTTAAGGGATCATATGATCTATCAAAATGGTGGATAAAATCTAAATATTTTTTATAGGCTAACCACTTCACCTTCTTAATCTCTTGTTCCATCAGATCAAACTCATTTCTTATTATATCTTTTGGGATATTGAGCTAATGATCTAGTGCCATACATTTGGTTCTCATCTTGAAAATGTAAATAATAAAACCCTCATTGTTTGCACATCTCATCACTGATGTTGCTAACTGATATGGCTCAAGGTATTTCTCAAACTGGGTACATTCCCCTTTGGTAATGATAAAATGATGAACTCTTGTGAGGGTAGGGAAAATAATACCTCTCATCTTACCATCCAAGGCTACCTCTTTCAACCCACCTAGTTGTCTAAGAATTTATGCCAGATGAATCTTGAGTGGCACTCTATAAGGGAGGAATTTTGAAGCTCCCCTGAAACCATAAACCCTAATTGTTGGAATTAATGTGAAGTCGTACTGAGAGGGGACAGGTAAATTAGTATCTCTAAAACTTTTAGCACCATACACAATTCACCATCAGTAATCATTCAATTTATATTTACCAACCCTTACTGTTATTCTTTCTTATGCATCTAATGTTTGTTCACAATATTTGATAGTTTTCAATCATTGATAGAAATATTCATGAAATTGACAAACACATAACACAAGATATGGTATCGTAGAAAACTCCTATTAGGAAGTAAAAATTGTGGTGGGGATGGTACCCACAAAACTTCACTATCTGTAGAATTTAAGGGAGCCGGTTAAGGCTTACAAATTGATCACTTCTGATGATCTACCCTGTTAAGAGTATTAAGGTGGATACATGTTAAGATCTACTCTATTAAGAGCTTTTGAAACATTGATTTAAGTGTGCACTCAGTTATGAGATTTACAATAGGACAGTTAAGCCCACCTTTCTTGAAAGGATTTCATTAGTGTACTACACTTGTTAGAATGAGTACAAATGTTGACCTAATTGTATGCAATCTACTATTGCTGATTTATAGATCCATTAAAGCTTTTTAATAATAATATCACCTTAGGTTATTGATGAATACCTTTTCTCTTCTTGTCGGTAGCCTTTGTTCTATTCTTGAAAACTTATTAGATTCTTTTTGTGGTCCTTTACATGAATTCTTTGTCTGGTCTTTAGTTTCTCTTTGTGGCTACTATCTTCATTGAAAAACTTCTATTCTCAATGGACTGAGCACCTATTTATACAAGTATTTGACCTATCTTGCTATTGACATTATACAATGTTAACTCTCAGATCCAAGGTTTACAACTTGACCTTGATCTTTAGTTTGCATGTTTTAAAACAGTAAAACTAATTAAAACAATAACAATTACATTTCTTCTTCCACACATAATGGATTTAAATGCAAATCAAGAAGTTATAAATACAACTTTAGTGATTTATCTAACGTGGAAAGTCAGATCCACTTTTTGTGGAATGTAACTGCCTGGCGGTTCTTGGTCATCGGTTTAAACATGCAGTTTGTCAGCATTCCTTGACTGAACTATTTGTCGAGTTCCCTATATCTTTCGGTAGCCTCTCTTTGTTGTACTCATAGGTAGCACTATTGTTACTCATTGGGTATCGTTTACCTTTTTTTCATTGAGTAACACTTAACAGTGTTTGATGGGTAACCTTGGCATTGGATAGTGTTGTTCCCTGTCTGTCGGTGTAGAGTAAACTGATGGTGCAGATCATGTTTTTCTCTAAGCATACTAATGGAAAAATATAATGCCTTCAATCTCCCCCTTTGATATTAGTATCAAAAACTGATATGTGCATAATACTGAAATTATTACACCATGTTTATATCCCTGTCATAATATGACTCCCCCTTACTGTGTGCATCAGTACAGTGTATGAATATGTACATGTATACTATTTGATTTCTTTATGTACATTATTTCCCCTTTTTGTTTACTATACATATAATTTCCTCCTTTTAACTGAGGTGATGTACATATCAAATTCCCCCTTTCTTTGATACTGATGATAAAAATGTACAACTTATAATATGCCAAAATTGTGACAAAAATATGTAACTTACAATGTGTCAAATACGTTAGAATGGGTAATTTTGATATCTTCCATTAATTTCTCCCAGTGTTCTTTCAAATATTCTAGTACCATGTGTTGCAGCTCTAGTCTTGCGTGCATATCATAAATGATGTCTAGGATAGACATTTCAAGGGTGGCAATTAGAGAATTTACCTTTGTCATATAATGTTGCAAGAGTGTAAGTGTCGGTAAGAGCTTAACTTGGAGCTCATTGACCTCATCCTTGTACTTCATCTCTACAAACTGAATGTCGTATCTCTATTTCCTAGCCTGTATGATTTGTTGATTGTACAATTTAAGTGCTTCTTCTGTGTTGGCTAGATTTTGTGCACTAGACTGAAGATCAACATCTATTTTTGCTATCTTGTCGGTATACTCCTTAGTGAGTTGATCTAAATTGCACAATTTCTTGATTAAGGTAATAGCTTCTGATAAAATTGGGTCAATTGTACTTACCAATTCAGATAGCTTAACCTTTTTCAGTGCAACTTCCTGGCTTATCTTCTCTGCGAACTTGAATTTATACTTTTGTTCAAGTCTCTCTTCCATTGTCTTCTTAGCATCGGTATTCTGAGATGTCATTGCATATATGAGTATGACCAATTGATCAATAATTGGAGCTTGTTGATCCATATCTATGTTTGGTACAATTTGTTGAAGTATCTTTCTTGCTACTTCCAGTACCTTGGCCTCTTTTGCCGCTCTCTTCAGCTTGTCTTGAATGGATTTTCTCTCATAGAGCTTTGCATATTTTGTCAATGCTATTGGATCCAATTTCCTTGGATCATAGACTGGAATCTCAATGATTTCATCCAGAGTTACTAGATTTTTATTCTTTCCTTTCTTCTTCTTTGATATTTGAAGGGATGCAAATGTTTGAACTAGCTAGTTCATTTGTTCATTCTAAATTGCTTGGGGAAGGTTTTGTTAATGATGCATCTTGTGTTTTCTTCTCAGTTTGCACATGTCAATTATGTGAAGATGTCTCTTCATTAACCTTGGGTGTTTCTGTAGAGTGTGCTCCTAATTTCTTTACTATCTCATCCTTATTTCCTTCTTCACCCTTTTCTGAAGGCTTGTCCCCTGTTTCCTTTTGAGTTTCTTCCTTATTCTGATCAATAGATGTATCTTTTTTATGATTGGTTGCAACTTGCTCTGCAGTTGTATCTGTTGTTCTTTTGGCTTCTTCATTACCTTTGTCTTTGGGTGTGCTTGTTTCCTTTTGATTTGATCCCTCATTTCCCTCTAGTAAGTTTATTGCCTTCATTAGGATAGGAATGTTACTTTGAGTTGTGACTTGGGCTTTGTCATTATTGGTGTCCTGCTTGTCAGTTAGTGCCTTGTCAGCAGTGACATCCTCATCTTTTTGTAAAGATTCTACAGGGTCTTGCACTTTTGAGTGCATGATTGAAGTGTCTTGCACTTGTTCATCAACAATGTCAATTACCTTACCGTATGATGTCTTTAGTACTTGATGGCTTTGTTGATCCTTAAGTGTGATAAATATTACATCATATTTCTTCTTTGGATCATTGTTGGAATCATAGTGAGTGATATCTTGGATATTATCATCCATGCCTATATCTATGTTAATAGGCTCATCATCACTTTCTTGATTGTCCAGAGAAATATGTTGACGAATTGCATTATCTATCTCCTCCTCTCTGTGAGGTGTATTTGTGAGAAGTAATTACTTCTCAACACTTGTTGACTCTGCCGATAGATCCAAGAGATGTCTCCATTTGGTTTCTTTCATTGAACCCAGTTCTATAAAATCGTTCTCTAGTACTTTGTAATCCCTTATTTTGGCTAAAAATTTACTTGAGTGTTTCTTTAGTACTTCTTGCATCTCTTCAAATTTGGATTCAAGAGGCATCAGTCTCACAAGAACTCATTCTCTTACTTCTCTTTCTATTTGCAGGGCATATTACCACTGTTGGTATACCCTTTTACCTAGCTCTACAGGTATTTGATTTACAAATTCAGCAGGGGCATACTTGTTCTTAATCATTGATTTTATGATTGCCTCTTGTATTTTATTCTGATCCTCTGGATTCAGTGTATCCCATTGCCTGATCTTTTTATCATTCATTGTGCCATAAGTAGCAATTGATTTGGTAGCTTCATCTACCATATGATTTCTGATGTTTTTCTTTACTACATCTGGTTCATCATCTTTGGTGTCCTCCAAGTCAGCCTTTGTCCTAACAAACCTTTTTCTTTTCTTTGTTTGTGTGGTTTTGACAGGTTGTTGTTTTGTTCTTTTTGCTGACTGCTTCCTCATCTAAGTCCTTACTTGACCTTTCTTTAGTGGTGTGGTGTCGGTAGTAGAATTTTGACTTCATGTTCTTTACTTCTTTATAGGAGGTGGATATGGAGGTGTATTAGATTCAGTAACCTTTGTATTTGATTTCTTTTCTTCTATTTCTTCATCGATGGTGCCCTGTTCACCAGTTTCCTCTTATTGATCCTGCTCTTCTTCTGAGACCGTAGAATCTTCTTGAGATTCTTAACCATTTTATATGTCTTTTTTATAGTCTTCTTGACTGCTAGGCCATGTTTTATCTTAGATTTGGCCTCCTCATATGTTCCAAACCTTGGTTGTTTCTTATCAATGGGCTCATTAATCAGTGCCTCAATTTCCCTTGTAGCTAGATCAATATTGATCTCATAGTCTAATGGTGCTAACCAACCTATTCTTGGTACAACCAATTTGATATGAGTGTAGTCTATGTCTGCCATGAAACATATCTCATCTTTGTGTTTTTCAATTGGTTGTTCAGGAATCCTAGTTCTTTCCATCATCTTTTTCTTGAACTCAAGGAAGTATGCAGACATGACAGACTCAAAGTCTTCTGCTAGTGACCTAATTAGTTCACTAATCTATTGGGTTACTGGTTTGGTAGAGTCCCATACAAATTTTCCTACTAAAGGATATTATTCTTGAAAATAGAAAAATATACACATGATAAGTGATCCAAACTTACATATGTTGCTCTTTGCAGAGCTTATTTTGATCATATTTTCATCAAATTGTTTCAATAGGTTCTCATAAAGATCCATCTGAATTCCTTTTGTTACAATCTTGTAAGCTATTCTTACTGCCATTGCAAAAATTTTGTTCATTCTGCTAGCCTAAAAAATTTGTACCCAATAACAGATGCACCAAATTTTAACTCTTCATTAGTGATTGTGTTTACTTTGAGACCTCTATTGTCTCCTTCTGCATTGGTGAGTTTTGTAACTTCTTTCATGGATGAATGTTTGTGTGCCCTAGGCTTGTTAGTTATCAGATAACCAGTGACAGGATGAAGAACATCCTTTATTATTTCCTTGGTTTGGTCATCCATAGTTTGTTGTCATTCATCCTACTCAAGACTAACCTAATCCATTCTATCTTGAATTCCCTCAAGAAATGTAGGGCATTGGTTAACCCTTTTACCTCCAAGTGCTTGTGTTCTTCTTTTAGTTTTCCTTCGGCATCACATAGCTTCTTAAAAGCTTCATCCATTTCTAGATCACCTATCTCTGTGATCTTGCAGTGAATATAAGACCTAATGTCTTCTATGAGAAAAACCCTAGGTGGAATTTTTGAAAATGCACTGGCTTCATCAGGTTTTGATGCAATTTGTACGCAAATTTTGTACTTAGGTTCTACACATGTGCTATTCTTGATTAGTTTCACCACATTCTTCTTTTCATTCTTCAACTTAGCAGTTCTCGATGTGGTTGCCATTGTTTTTCAAGTACTTAGGGTTTTCTTGAAATTAGGGCTTTCTTGACAAAACAATGACAGAGATCTTTCAATGCCTTTGGTACTTACTTCAATTCATAATGGTGATGAGTAATCTATTATCTATGTGCTAAATCAATCTATATACACTTCTTCTCTCTGCTCTTTAATCTCTTTGATGTCGCTCTGCTTTCTCTTCAAATCATGGGTGAAAAATGAAGTTGTCCCGTCGACTATTTATAGACTTTTTGACCTAAGTCTTTGCAATAAATGCTCAACATCTCATCAGGACGTGAAGACAGGGTTCATCGAGAGGATGTTTCCTATCATCATCGGTGAAGGTATGATGCTTATGGTAGTTGTTAACCACCTTGATTTTATCAAAGGATATCGGTATTCTGTCACAACCACTTTTGAACTTTGCTTTCTTACCGACGGTCATCGTGTTACATTGGCAGTTCACCATTTTAACTAGTAGACCAACAATTTCTAGTAAGTGTAAATGAGTCATTATTGTGTTCACCGATGATTTTTGGTAAGTGTTTACCGACAGTGTTGTATTCTTAGATTAGTAACAAGTAAAGTAGTATGCATCTTCGGTTCATGTAGATTTTGACTATCTATCAATTTATATAATGGAACTGATGCAAAATATAACTTGGTATAGTGTAGTTCCATACTTACTTGTTTAGCTTAAGTGGGGTTGGTGGTGTCACCATTTGCATTTCTTGGTCCAGCTTCATCATTGCTTGAAGCTTTTATCCACATTTTGTCTCTCACCCTTTGGATATCTTTAATGGTGTTACCATTGGGATATGTGCTTGTTCTATGAATCTATCTTTGCAATCTTTCTTGAGATGACCAACTTTATGATAGTGTAAGCATGCCATTCTGGGGTTAGAACAGCATCTAGAACTTTTGGTCCATGCTCTCATGCAATTTGTAGAAATATGACCATATCTACCACATGTTGTATAGTTTTTCCAAGTGTTGTAATCCCATACATATTCATTACCGATTCTCTTTGGCTAAGAAGGAACTTCTTTACCTTTTGGCTTCCATTCTTTCTTTTTCTTTTTCCAGCATTCTTCAGATGTGTGCCCATTAATCTTGTATGTAGGATAGCATTTGTCTATGTAGGTTTCCTTCTTTGGCTTTTCTATCTTTCTCTTGCATTCATAAGCCTTATGTCCTTTCTTGTTACATTTATAACAGAATCCTATGAATGAAGGTGTAGGTGTAGATGTAGGAGTACCTTTCATTTTACCTCTACATGCATTTGATGTGTACCCTTGCTTTCCACAGTGCTTTCATGTTAGCTTTCTTGGTCATGGATTTTTGTAGATATTCTTTTGATTTGATGATTTTCCATTTTCTATAAAGCCTATACTGATGTTGTTGTTGACTCTTCATTGTCCCTCAAGAAATTCATCCATTCTTTTATTGCTTTCTTTAGCCTTTTTGACAATCTCATTATGTTGTTGTTGAATTCTAACCTCATGCTTTAGCATTTCATTTTCTTCTCTTAATTCACCGATAATATGTATTCTCTCAATGAGTTCCACATTTATTTTGTTTTCTTCTTGACTCATAAGGATAATATGATTTGTGAGATCATGGTGATGCTCAGCATGTCTTTGAATTTCCATTTTCTTTTCTTGTAGTTTCTCTAAAATTTCTCTTCTATCATCAATAGCAAGTGTTCTTTTTGTTTCATCTTGTCTGGCAGAACTCATCACATCAATCATTCTTACCATCTGGGTCTCTTGACAAATTTGCAGCATCTTTATTTTCTCTGTCAGATATAGATTGATCTCCTTTAGATGTGTGATGTTCTCTTCTGATGTATTTGATGTATTACTTGCATTAAAGAAATCTAGAATCTCTTCTTCTTGATAGTCTATTTCATTGTTCTGGGTAGCCATACCTTTTCTTTCATCCAACAGCTCTCTCATCTTGATTCTTTCTTCTTTATATTGTTCATATAACATTTGTATCTCAAGCTTTTTGTTCTCAATATTCTTATCAAGTTTATATTTCTCCATTGTATGATCTTTTCTCTTAAGCTTTTAATCTTTTCAAGAAGATACTCAGCTCTGATACCAATTCTTGTAATTAATGAAAAGTAGTACTAAGAGGGGAGGGGTGAATCAGTATCTCTAAAACTTTTAGCACCTTACAAAATTCACCACTAGTAATCATTCAATTCAGATTTACCAACCATTACTATTATTCTTTCTTATACATCTAGTGTTTTTCACAATCTTTGATAGTTTTCAATCATTCATAGAAACATTCATGAAATTGACAAACACATAACACAAGATATGGTATCATAGAAAACTCCTATTAGGAAGTAAAAACTGCGGTGGGGATGGTATCCACAAAACTTCACTATCTGCGAAATTGAAGGGAGCCAGTTAAGGCTTACAAATTGATCACTTATGATGATCTACCCTGTTAAGAGTATTAAGGTGGAGACCTGTTAATATCTACTCTGTTAAGAGCTTTTACAACACTTATTTAAGTGTGCACTTAGTTATGAGATTTACAATAGGATGGTTAAGCCCACCTTTCTTGAAAGGATTTCATTAGTGTACTACTCTTGTTAGAATGAGTACAAATGTTGACCTGTTTGCATGAAATCTACTATTGCTGATTTACAGATCCATTAAAGATTTTTCATAATAATATCACCTTAAGTGATTGATGAATACCCTTTCTCTGCTTGTCAGTAGCCTTTGTTCTATTCTTTAAAACTGATTAGATTATGTTTGTGTTCCTCTACATGAATTCTCTATCTAGTCTTTAATTGCTCTTTGTGGCTACTATCTTCATTGAACAACTTCTATTCTGAATGGATTGAGCACCTATTTATACAAGTATTTGACCTATCTTGGAATTCACATTTTACAATGTTAACTCTCCTATCCAAGGTTTACAACCTGGCCTTGATCTTTAGTGTGCATGTTTTAAAATAGAAAAACTAATTAAAATAATAACAATTACATTTCTTCTTCTGCACATAATGGATTTAAAAGCTAATCAAGAAGTTATAAATACAACTTCAATGATTTATCTGACGTGGAAAGTCAGATCCAATTTTTGTGGAATGTAATTGACTATCGGTTCTTGGTCATCGGTTTAAAATTGTAGTCTATCAGCATTCCTTGACTGAACTATTCGGTAGCCTCTCTTTGTTGTACTATCAGGTAGCACTATTATTTCTCATCGGGTATTTTTTACCTTTTTTCATCAGGTAACACTTAACAGTGTTTTTCAGGTAACCTTGGCATTGGATAGTGTTGTGCCCTGTATGTCGGTGTAGAGTAAACCGATGGTGTAGATCATGTTTTTCTCTAAGCATACTAATGGAAAAATATAATGCCTTCACTAATGATTGTTGAGAGAGGGTATAAAATGAAATCACCCCAATTCTGAACAATCTTCAATTCAGCATCATATTCCAATGGTCTCAAAAGTCTCAATACATCTGCATGAATCCTAGGGTTGTCCCTACGTAATAATTTTCTAAGCCTAGAGGTAAAAGATCTATCAAAATTTATGAAACTGGCCTCTTTCCTGGTCCAAGACAAGTCAGTACTCCACAACTGAACAAGAAGATCTTCATCATCCTAAAACTTGGTGAGATCCATTTCTTCTTAAAAGTAGTCAGCATTATTAAAAAAAATCATATGCATCATCATCAAATACCATCCCATTGGCTTGACTATTTTAGAATCCTTAATGCCTATCAAACCTTAATGCATCAAGTCAGAAATATAGGTAGCATAATAAAAAACAACAGACAAGTGGTGATGTACAATTTGAACAAGCATAAGCATAAACTAGATAGGTATTGTTGTCTCCTCATCCTCTCCCATCACATTGGATAGGGAACTATACATTCCTCTAGCCTTGCTACTAAAATAATCTAGTTTGAGAGGCTCTGGTGTGTTAGGGCCTACCACAATCAGACCACCTATCTTTTTGAAATATCCTTTCAAAACCTTATTCCTGTATTATTCCTTTTGATTTTGATATACCTCTTTGAAGTGGTCAAAATATATATCATCCATCTAAACCAAGAGGCCACTCAAATTTAAGACTTTTCTTATTTCATCAACTGTGACATTCAACAGTATGTTTCCATCTGTATTTCTTAGGACCCTAGATACTTTATCATATGTTTTGGCTATTACAATTAATAGATTTGTATCCATGAATACTCTAGGAACTATTGATTTGCCTACATCAAAATCCCATATGTTTTAGTCTGGGAAAGGAGCATTTATCTAGCTAAAAATAGTTTTGAATAGATTTAGACTGTTGGTGCTGACCTTGGTGTCTTTGTGCCATCTACCCATATCATACAAACCTTCTCTGACCCTGAAATGAGGATTTACTGGAACAATTCTCTTAATCTGGGTAGAATCATTTGTAGACCCACTCAATTGTTGTATAAGGTCCTCCCATACATTTCTATCTTTGTACTCTACATTACCAGTGAATTCAATCCTAGGGGCCATCTTATGAACTTGGGGCTTCTTACGGGAATAATATCAAATTATATCAATACTTATGTAACTCTTTTAGAATTCAAAATCCTACAGCAAGCATAAATTTTACTGTTTCACAGAACACTTACCCGTTCTACAATTTTTCACATAGAGTGTGAGATTGTTGTAACTTTGATTTTCACTTCAATCACTTCAATGATTATGGTAGCTTTGAGCTTAAGAAAAGAATTATATGGCTTCAATCAAATCAGTCTTTCACATTGAATTTTACTGAAGTGGCCACACTTTCTGCAATCAATTCATCTAGTTTGAAACTTGCGGCTTAACGATTTAGTGATGACCATTCTAAGAAATTTAAATTTGGACTATTGATCTTCAACAGTATCTCCTTCATCGGGAAGCTCTCATTACTTCACAAAAAGAACTATTCATTCGGGACACATGTCAACATGACTTGATGGCTTATACACTAAATATCGTGCATCTTCTCCATAAGTCATTAAGTGAACTATCTGATCTTTCTTAACCTGACCACAAGTTATTTTTACCCTAAGTTTACTAGCTATGGATGCAAATTTAACACTTGGGACACATGTCAACACCACTTAATGGCTTAGACTCTAGATATTCCACATCTTTCCTTTAAGTCATTAAGCGAGTCGTCTGATCTTTCTGAAACTACATCTTCTTTACCTCATCATTGCGCTGTACTGGGCCCACCAACTCCCATGTATCATCATGACTTAATCACTTATACTTTAAATGTCAATCACTTTTCCTTAAAGATATTAAGTCAACTATAAAATCAATCTGTACTTTCTCAGCCTTTAATTCCTTCTTTACGACCTCAACCAAAGTCATTGGGATATGTGGCATCATGGTTTAATCATGTATATGATAGATCTCATTAATTTTTTCACTGAGAAATCAAGTCAGCTGTTAGATCTTCTCTAAATTGTCAACCCTTTAATCTGTGATCATATTTACTAATAATGGAATACACATCATCATCATGACACGCGCCAGCATGACTTACTGACTTTTCTGATAGATCTTGCGCATCTTTGCTAGAATCCTTTAGGTCAGCCATTGGATCAAAAGGAATCTATCTAAATTTTAATCAATAGCCATTTACAAAACTCGGTCCCACCAACTTCTATGTGTCGCCACCACTTAATGGCTTACACATTAGATGGTGCGGATCTTGGCCATAAGTGATTAAGTCGACCATCATATCTATCAACAATTTAATCTCCATTAAACTTCCTGCAAAAGGGCCCATGTCACTCTAAGGACATGCATCATTTAGACTTAATGGATTATAAGATAGATGTCATGCAATTTGAGAATAAGCCATTAATTTGATCATCTGATGAAATAGGATTTTCTCACTGTTTAACTTAAACCTTTTCTGATTGCTGGACCCACCAAAAATACGTGTCATTACCACTTAATGAATTATAAGATAGCTATTGTGCACCTTAGGATTAAGCCATTAAGTGGGCTATTAGATCAAAACATACAAGCTCGACAGATAGTGGTTTAATAAAGTACTTGCAGCCTTTAGACTTAGGGATTTAAATAAAGTGCCACAACATTAGGAAACTTATAAACTATTGAACGTGGACCACTTTCAAAGAAACATGAATTAAGTGGAAAAAAGGTAATGCAAAATAAGAAGCCACTTCGATGCTTAGGGTTTGAAGATCAAATTTTATACTTTGAAACATGAAAGAAAGGGTTTCAATAATTTATATAAGACCCTTTTCTAAATAGAGACCAAGGACTCATTGCTTTGGAAATTTTTTTTACCAAACATAATAGTGGCTCTTTCTGGGGATGAATACCTCCTTTAGGTATTGCAAGAATTTAGAATCTCAAGGGGGAGCAAACCAACCTACTAAAAAACTAAACTACTCACACAACATAAAAACAAACTAGACTAAGACAGAAAGAACACACTTGTAGAAACACACTATTTAAACAATCCTAATGTTCATGGATGATTAGACTTCATGAGAAGTATAAATTCAAGAACTGTCCATGAAATGGCAGGTCTAAAGTGATTCCAATAAGATCCTTCAATAAATAAGAATTTTTCCCATACCTCTCATGGACAATGTAAGGTCCCAGCCAGATTTATTCAATTTTTCTATGTTTTCCTTTATCCTCTAATATGGAATTCCACATTTAGGACATAATCTTCCACATCAAATTGTCTTGAGACTACCATTTTATCATACAAATTTTCACCTACAATTGAAGCTTATCATTCTTCATAGAAGCCTCCCTCCTAGCTTCATCCAATTCCACCAGGTCATCAATTCTCAATTGCATGTCAGTGTCAATATCAACATCATATATTTGAATGAACTTGTCCATCTGCATCAGATTATTTTGGGGCAGTCTTGCTTGGATCGCATTGACTAAATCAAAAGGTTCACATCCTATGGCTTTTTTATATGTCACCCTATCTTCCCAAATAGTCATTGTCAGCTTTGAGTCCCATGCCTTCTTTTTTGTATACAAAACTCTATTAATAGTCTTAAGGAGGCTTTTGTTAGTGGACTCAACTTGGCCATTCCCTTGTGGGTGGTAAGGTGCAGAGTAAGATGTTTTAATTCCATATTCAACACAAAAATTGGTATACTCCTCAGATTCAAAACACATGGAATTATTTGATATTATCTTCTATGCACATCCAAATCATGTGATTATGTTCTTCAACGGAAAATTAATTACTACTTTACTAGTTGCTCTTTTAGTGGGGATTTCTTCAACCCACTTAGTAAAGTAGTCAGTAGCTACAATGATCCATGCATGTCCTCGACTATATTTAGTAGCCATTTCTCCTATAAAATGAATACCCCATTGCTCGAAAGGGGCTTGAACTTCCACTAGTGTAAGGGGTACATTACCTGAGAATTTTAGCTTACCAGAGAAACGTTGGCAAGCATCACATTTTTCAACCAGTTGATGATCATCTTTAAAGATACTTGGCCACCAGAATCCTTCTCTTAAAACCTTATGTATAGTAGTCTTGGCTATGTAATGACCACCACACACTCCATTGTCCATTTCTTGCAGGATCTTGTCTTCATGTTCTCTATCAACACATTTGAGTAGAATTCCTTCAGGGTTCCTCCACCACAACTTATCTCTAATTAGAGAAAACCATATTGCTTCTAGATTTAATTTCCTTTTCTTATTCTCATCCATGCCCTGTGGAAAATTCATTCTTTGCAAATAATAAATAATGTTGTTGTACCAATCAGAATGGTCAAGGTTACAGATGAAAGGTCTTTGTTCCTCCTCTAGGGTATTGATATGGTTTGCATCCAAGTTTGCACTAGCCATGAATTTGGCTAAACCCATCCCTCTAACCAACTTATTAATTTGGATTTCTATATTAAACTCCTAAATCCTATTGATCCATCTACATCTTTTCCCTGACACCTCTTGTTGAGTAAAGATTTCCTTAACTATTGCTGAGGGGACATAGGCTACTACAATAGCACCTATCAAATAACATCTGAAAGCTTTGACAACCTTCACCAATGCATAGGCATGTTTCTCAGTTATATCATATTTGAGCTCTGCAGCCTGTAATGATTTTCTAAAAAAGGCAATAGGCTATTCAAACCCCTCTTCATTTTTTTGCAACAACATGGCAACAATAGTATGAAAAGATGCAAATGAAAAATGTTCATAGGATTTGAATAATCAAGAGTTCTCTGAAAAGGGGAATCTTTGATAGATTGCTTAATTTCTTGAAAATATTTCATGGCCTCCCCATCCCATACCATTTTTGCATCCTTCTTCAACATTTTTGAAATTGGCCTACTTTTCTTAGCAAATTTTGTGATAAATTTTCTGAGAAAATTTACCTGACCGAAGAAAGATTGAATTCCCTTAACATTTCTTGGGATGGGTACTTTTTTAATAGAAGCTACCCTATCTGGGTCAATTCTAACCCATTCCTTTGAAATAATGTGCCCCAATAATGTACCTTCTGTCACTCCAAAAATGCATTTCTTGGGAATCAGAGAAATCCCAAATTCAAGGGCTCTTTCAAAAATCTTTTCTAGATGTTCACAATGTTGTTCTTCCTTCTTTGAGTAAGCTATGCGATCATCCTAGTAGACCTCAAGAAATTTTTGCAATAAATATGAGAATGCAACAACCATGGCCCTTTTGAAAGTGGCCACAACATTCATCAAACAAAAAGGAATTCTAACATATACATATGTTCCCCATGGTGTGGTAAAAGCAATCTTAAACTACTCTGACTCTTTGACCATAATCTGGTTATACCCAGAGAACCCATCCATCATGGACATGAGTTCACATCTAGTGACCCTCTGCAACATATTCTCCATATTGGGGAGAGCATAGTTGTCTTTTAAGGAAGATATGTTTAAGTTTCTGAAATCCACACACAGCCTGGTATCCCCATTCTTCTTCCTGACCGATACTAAATTGGAAACCTAGGAAGAATACCTAATCGGCTTAATTATCCTAGCATCTTTCATTTTCTTCAATTCTTGCTCCATTTTGGGCCTTAGGGTGGGATTTATGGGCCTTTTCTTTTGCCTAAAGGGCTTGGCATCTTCCTTTAATGGGATCTTATGTTGGAACAACTCCTCATTATATGCCTTTAGGTCATCATATTCCCAAGCAAAGACCTTTGTATACTTCCTTAAAAGATTATTCAGATCCTCCTTAACTTTGGGTGACTTTTTTCTACTAATAAATAAATTTTTAGGAACTTCCTATGTTCCCATATTAACCTCCCCAAATCTTCAGACTTATTTACACATGTAGTAGTGTATGGTTTATCCTTTTTTGTCAAATGCTCTTTCTAAAACAACAAGTCCCTTTGGGACTTTATTTAACTTCAAATGCAATATTTCTTTTCCTATTCCATCAATGGTTTTCACATACTTACTTAAATCTATCTCTTTTTTGTCAAGATCTATCTCACAATACAAGAATCTTAAAATATTGACATCATCATCAAATACTTGCCAGCTCTCCACATTGTCTCGTATTGAAGGCCTAGTCTGAACTTCCATCTCAGAAATTCCAGAAAAAGTAATATCTTCTGGCCTTAGAGAAATGTTATCCAACAAATATGTCATTCTATTTTGGCTCATATCCATCAAGTCAATACCAAATGCATCAAAACTTTCTAACTCATCCCAGACTACATTTTGGTACTATTTCAATCTATGATTCTTGGATGCATATTTGGATCTAATCTGAGATACCACCAATTTAGAGTCTCCAATAAATCTACTGCATTTGATTCCATATCTTGTAGCTAATCTCAAACCTATCAACAAATCCTCATATTTTGCTACATTATTTGTACATGCAAATAATAGAGTAAATGAAAATTTGAAGGTTCTTCCTAAGGGAGATATCAATAAAACCCCAACACCAACCCCCTCCCTAGAACTAGCACCATCAAAATACATTATCCATAACTTAGTTTGTTCAGATAAATTATTTATATCTTCAGAAAACAATGTAGGTTGATATTTTCTTGCAACTAGATTTTCTTGCACTTGAAATTACCCCATCTCAGTATCCAATAAATAGTTCATATTGTTATCATCTTGTTCCTCAATCATATGAGGATTTTTGGTTTCCCTTGAAACTTTGATGTTTTCACCATTGATGTTGAAATTGGAAAATGTCAAATCCCATTGATTTCCTCCCCCCATAGATGCACTCCATTTTCTTGACAATAAAATTCCATATTGAGGGGGAATATCTACAACCAACACACTCATTGTTAATACTTTTTCTAGGAAAGTTGCCAATTTATAACGCAATTCCTTAATAGTGCCTATGATAGGAACTTCTCTAGAATCCATAGCTTGGCACCTCCCATGTGGTGTGTCTACTTTCAATCCTACAAATCTCATAACTTTTGTAGGCATGACAGTGTTAGATGCCCTAGAGTCAATCATGCAATTTTTTAACATTTTTCCATTTATTAACAATGTCAAGAAAAAGGGATGAATAGTTTCTCCGGTAGTATTAACAATATTGGTATCCAAGTATATTTGAGGAATATTTGACATAAGATCATTATATTCCTTTGTTGATTTTTTCTTAGTGTCTGACACTTTCTTGTTTTTCTCTGGTCCCATAATCTTAGTAGAGCTAACACCCTTCACCCATCTCAAAGCCTTTTCTTTATGCTCTCCTATCCTCATCATTTCTAGTAGAGGTACCTTAACAGTTATTTGAGAAAAAAGTTTCCCCATATCTACAGGGGTATATTTCATATCAGAGATGTCTAATCTCTGATTTGTGTAATCCACATCTTCTACTTGAGAAACTAGTTTTTCTTCATCTCCCTTGTGTGGTTTATCCTCCCTTTTAGAATGAGGTATGTGACTTTCTAGTGTTTTTATCTTTTTTTTATCAAAATTTGGGCTAGTAGGTTTGTTGCCCTTTTTTATCAAAATTTTGTTTGTACCTTCAACCTATTTCTCCTTTTCATGTGGCTTTTTGGTACTATTTTGGGTATCCTTGATAAAGATACTGGAAGGTTTGCCATCTGCACCACCAACTATTTTGTTTATCAAAGCATAATTACCCCTTGCTTTGGAAACCATATTTATTGTGATCTCAGCAATTTCTTCATCAAATGGCCTTCTCAAGACAAGGGTATCATCACATCCTTTGGTATTACATCTCATATTATCAATATCCCAATCCTATATATCAGAATAATCAGGTTGATAATATGTTTCATCATTAACATGTGAGGAAGTCATAACACAACCACTATCATCACATTCTTCCTCCTCATTTTCTTCTTGATCTTCAATGGTAAAGATTCTAGCATCAATAACACAATACTCAGGATTATGAGGAGACTAGTAAGCTACACACCAAGGATTATCATTGCACATATTTATAGAGGTTTTGTGCAAGGGGTCATGAGTTTTTTCAATAGATTTATCCTTCTTTTGTGGTACAATAGGTTCCCACCTTTTCACTGAGTACTATAAGGATAATTTTGCATCCTAGGCTATATGTTGAAATTTCCATAGGAAGGCTTATCATTTTTTGAAACCCTATTGTTACTGATCTCCCTAGGTTTTAAAGTTTTCAAAGCATTTAGAATCAACTTAAGATTATCATCTTCCTTTGGTTTAGAACTCAAGGGTTTATCTGATTCTTTCTTGATATACCTGGTTGGTTTCCAATCTTCTTTACTACCCATTTTTCCATAAACTCTTTTTTTTGTTTCAATATTGACTGCTACTTTATATGATTCTCTAATATTTCTAGGGTTATTATTGTTGGAGATTTGATTCTGAGCAGTTGATTGATTGTATGTTTGTCATTGATGACAACATATAATACACAATAGTAATTTTGTATGTACTTATCCATACAATGACATGAAGACTTGCATGGATAGATACATGTTGTTGACATGTTTATTATGCTATGTCCATACACGCAGACCTAGATATGAAGTTTCAGTAAAGATATATAATTCTGTTAGTAATGGTTAAAGTTCTGGAGGAATAACGGTTTAAGGCCGACGTATGTAACATGTTTCTGGAGTTACGCTTATCATCAAGATATACGTGTGTATATTCATGTTTTGTTATGAGTTGTTGATATTAATCCAAAGGTGCCAAACATGTTTCAAGAAGATTGCAAATTTATGATCAATTTGGTGAAGCCGACTTAGTGAAGCGACGCGCCTATTCAATTTATACTTGCACAGTAGTAATTATGTTTGCGCACTTAGTAGAGCCAACAGGGATGTTAAGAAGAGTTTTCTTATAGGTCCCATGATCTTATATTTGGTGTATATACTTATAGAAGGTCATTTGTGACAAGAAGAGTTGTGAAAGCTAGAGATTAGAAAAGCAGAGCAGAGTGTTAATGCAACAGAGCTATATTTATCATATGTTGATAATATAGATATTGAAGTTGAAGCTTTCAGAATACAGATAAGATTGTTGTAGAGATTTACAAGAGGTTAAAGCATCAGCGCACAAATGGAACTAATCAGACAAGAAGTGTCAAGTAGTAGTTCATCTTATTGATACAGTGCGTATCAAATATCCAGAAGGTTGTATTCTTCACCACTTGGACAGTGAGTCCACCACCCCTAACATGGTTATTGTAAAAGACTCCTAATAGGGTCTGACCCTTATCTAGGTCACTATACTACTGCATTGTAATGAACAACTCCTAACAGGGTTGAAATATCTTTTAATAGGGATTACTACAAATAGTATAGTTCTTTGTGGGTACTAATTCCCACCGGGGTTTTTACCATTTGGTTTCCTCGTAACCAAATTGATGTGTTATGTAATGTGTTTTCTGAATGTGCATTTAATTTATATCAGTCTAGATTAATTAGTAAAAAATATTTAAAGTTGCTGACAATTGATTCACCCCCCCCCTCTCAGTTGTCCCTGAAGTATTCTAACAATTGGTATCAAAGCCAAGTGCCTTGGAGAGAAGTCTAATAGCTTAAGGTAGATCAAATGGCATACTTCAGAAAAGAGAACCCTAAGTTCGATGGAGAGAACTATGTAGATTGGAAGAACAAAATGATAACACATCTACAATGTGTTGGCTTTGAGATCTTTGAGATTTCTACACAGGAGGTTGCAATTCCATCTCTGAAAGACCTTGCAAAGGATGATGCTAAAAATAGACAAAAGGACATATTTACAAACAATGTAATTTCCAAAGAAGCCCTTATCACTGCCCTATCAGATAGTGAATATTCTGAGATCAAGAAAGTTGACCGAGCTTATACTATATGGAAGTATTTGGAAGACATGTTTGAAGGAGACATCTAAGAAAAGAATGCCCGCAGAAAGACATGGAAAAAGAAATATAATAGTATTGAAATGTTACCTGATGAAAACATTAGATCTTATAATCAGAGGATAAATGAAGCAGTATCTGGAATCAGAAATAATGGAGGATAAATTTTAGAAGAAGACATAATGGACAAGTTAATGACTACATTGACAGCAAACTATGAAAGCAAGATCAACATTCTAGATGAGACCATGCAATTTTCTAAAGACTTCAAGAGAGAGACTATGATCAGCAAAATCTCTGCATTTGAGATATCAAGATTGAAGACTGAACCTAAGAGTGAAACAGCCTTCAAAGCTTCAATCCACAGTAAGAAATCCTCACACATCTCTAGTCATAATGAGAATGAAGAAACTGATGAAGAGTTAGAAGAGATAATTGCCATGATTGCTAAGTGAGAAAAGAAAGGAAAAGGTAAGTATGAAGGACAACAACCATTCAAATTTTTTTCATGCAATAAGATTGGTCACTTTACATCTAAGTGTCCCACAAGAGTCAAGAAGTTTAGATTTGATTACAAACCTAAATATAGGAAGGAATGCTACCATGCTGAAGAAGGTGTAACTGATGAAGATTCAGGAGAAGATGAAATTGGATGTGGATGCTTACATCACATGACAGGTGACAAAGATAGATTTTTTCAACTAGATAGATACAAAGGTGGTATGGTTATATTTGGAGATAAAACTCCTAAACCTATCATAGGCAGACGATCCATCACCTTGGATGGAAATAACAAGATAGATGATGTTCTATATGTAGATGGATTACATCACAATCTACTGAGCGTTGAACAGCTACTTGACAAAGGTTATCATTTGGAGTTCAAGAACAACAAGTGCATTATTAGCAACAAGGATGGAGACATGATTGTATCAGGCTCTAAAACAAAAGGTAATGTTTTTCAGCTCAATTCAGATGTAATTTATTTTGTTGCAAAAGTAGATGATAGTTGGTTATGGCACAAGAGACTTTGTCATATAAACTTTGATAATATAGTAAAGATCAGTAATGTCAAGGCAGTTAGAGACCTACAGGCATTGCAAGACTAGTTGATACAATTTGCATGGAATGTGTTATGGGTAAACATGTAAGGATTTCCTTCAGAAGAAAGAAGACCTCAGCTAAAAACAAGTTGGACTTAGTGCATAAAGATTTATATGGTCCTACTCAAACAAGATCATACTACAATGAAAGGTACTTTATTTTGTTTGTTGAGGATTTTTCTAGGATGATGTGGGTTGCATTCTTAAAAGAGAAGTCAAAAGCCTTTGAAAAGTTCAAAATATTCAAAGCTAAGGTTGAGAATGAATCTGGACTAGAACTAAAATGCTTAAGATCAAATAGAGGAGGAGAATTCACCTCTGACTAGTTTTATGACTACTATGAAGAGAATGGAATAAAAAGGTAGTTGAGTACCCCTAGAACACCTCAGAAAAATGGAATTGCAGAAAGGAGAATACTGATTATACTAGATACAGCACGCACCATGATGATTGAAGGAAAAGTGGCGCACACCTATTGGAGAGATACGGTGAACATTACAGTGTATACTATCAATAGAACACAATTGAGACCAGGCGTGGACAAGACACCCTATGAACTTTGGTTTGGTAATGTACCTACAGTAAAATACTTCAGAATATTTGGTAGCAAGTGCTACATCAAGAGAGATGACAATATTGGTAAGTTTGATGCTAGAAGTGATGAAGGTATTTTTCTTGGTTACTCTACAAAAAGAAAAGCTTACAGATGTTTCAATTTGAGATTAAAGAAGATAATTGAAAAAACACATGTTAAAATTGATGAAAAGTTTATGATTCAAGAGAGGTACTATGAATATGCACCTTTCATTAAAGATGAACCCAGACCTAATAGTAAAGACACCATAATTGAGGAAATGTTTGATTGTGTTGATGTCTCATGCAATGACCCTGATTCAATAAATGAAGAACAACAGATTATAGAGGAAGAAGTCACACCTAAGGTACCTAATTTTACATCCAGATACCACTCTAAAGATGTTATCATTGGAGATCAGAGCAGTAGTGTTTTGACGAGATCAAAAGCAAAGAATGTAACAGTAGATGAAGAGGTATGTTTACTTTCACAGATTGAACCTTTAAGTGTTGAAGATGCTTGTAATAATTCCGATTGGAAAAATGCAATGAAAGAAGAACTAGATTAGATAATCAAGAATGACACATGGGAATTGGTTCCCAGACCTAGTGATAAAAATGTGATTGGAACAAAGTGGATTTTCAGAAACAAAATGAATGAAGAAGGTACAGTAATAAGAAACAAAGCAAGATTAGTATGTAAAGGATATGCATAGAGAGAAGGAATAGACTACA
>MU227725.1:300985-324072 GCA_018584345.1 Thuja plicata
GAAATGCAGAATGAATTTGAAATGAGCATGATTGGTCCTATAAAATACTTTTTAGGACTGAATGTAAAATAGACAGATAAAGGGATATTCATTAATCAGTCAAAATATGTGAAAGAAATATTGAAAACTTTCAAGATGGAGGATTGCGAGCCAGTTTACACTTCTATGATCACAGGAAGTAAACTTTCAAAAGATGATGACTCCACAACAGTTGATAAAACATTGTACAAATCTATGACTGGAAAGCTTATTTATCTAACTCAATCAAGACCTGACATATCTAATGCAGTTGACATTGTTGGAAGATTTGCAACTGAAACCAAACATAATCACCTAATGGAAATCAAGAGGATATTCAGATATCTTAAGGGAACTATAGACTATGGTTTATGGTATCCAAAACCAGAGAATACACAACTTCATGTGTATACTGATGCAGATTGGGCAGGTTGTATTGATGATAGAAAGAGCACTTTAGGAGGAGCAGTGTTTCTTGGAGAAAGGTTGGTATCTTGGACAAGAAAGAAGAAAAATTGTATTTCTCAGTCAACAGCAGAGGCAGAATATGTTGTAGCAGCACTAAATTGTACAACAATCATTTGGATCAAGTAGATGGTTAAAGAATTTGGTATTCAGGTTGACTATCCTATTGTTATTCATTGTGATAACACTAGTACTATTAACATGTCTAAGAAGCCTGTGATGCACGCAAAAACAAAACACATAGAAATCAAGTATCATTTTCTGAGAGAAAAAGTTGCAGACAAGGAAGTGAAATTGGACTATGTAAGCACAAAAGATCAGTTGGTAGACATTTTCAAGAAGCCTTTAGCAAAGGATACTATTGAGTATCTAAGGGAGAAGTTGGGATTCATTCCCTCTCCTAACTCTGACTAGAGAAAGAAGCAAGTACATCACTCCTATGTGACTGATGAATGGTTGACTACTATACTTCTGGAGTAGTACCTATGCATAATGGTTTATGGCACCCTTTTCCATTGATGTCAATGGGGGAGTATGTACTGGAATAAAAAAAAGGAACACATACAAGGAGCTTATACTCTGGGGGAGTATACAGATAAATCACAGTCCATGAAACTATAACAGTGTAGATGAATCTTTGATGAGGATATTGAGAAGATTGTATAAGAAAGAAGACACCATGAACATAAGTTGTTTTTATATCATATGGTTCCGTCAATGCCAAAGGGGGAGATTGTTGCAGATTTGATTCTGAATAGTTGATTGATTGTATGTTTATCATTGATGACAACATATAATACACAACAGTACTTCTATATGTACTTATCCATATGATGACATGAAGAATTTCATGGATAGATACATGTTTTTGACATGTTTACCTAGATATGAAATTTAAATAAAGATATCTAATTCTATTAGTAACAGTTATAGTTTTGGAGAAATAACGGTTTAAGACCAACATATGTAACGTGTTTCTAGAGTTGCACTTATCATCAGGATATGCATGTGTATATTCATGTTTTGTTACGAGTTGTTGATATTAATCCAAAGGTGCCAAATGTGTTTCAAGAAGATTGCAAAGTTATGATCAATTTGGTGAAGCTGACTTAGTGAAGCAACGCGCCTATTTAGTTTATACTTGTGCAGTTGTAATTATGCTTGTGTTCTTAGTAGAGCTGACAAGGATGTTAAGAAGAGTTGTATTAAAGGTCCCATGATCTTATATTTGGTGTATATACTTATAGAAGGTCATTTGTGATAAGAAGAGTTGTGAAAGCCAGAGATTAGAAAAGCAGAGCAGAGTGTTAATGTAGCAGAGCTATATTTATCATATGTTGATAATATAGATATTGAAGTTGAAGCTTTTAGAATATAGATAAGGTTTTTGTAGTGCTTTACAAGAGGTTAAAGCATCGGCACACAAATGGAACTGATCAGACAAGCAATGTCAAGTAGCAGTTCATCTTATTGATATAGTGTGTATCAAATATCCAGAAGGTTGTAGCCTTCACCACTTGGATAGTGAGTCCTTGGATAGTGAGTCCACCACCCCTAATAGGGTTATTGCAAAAGATTGCTAACAGGGTTTGACCCTTAACCAGGTCACTATACTATTGCATTGTAATGAACAACTCCTAACAAGGTTGAAATATCTTTTAATAGGGATTACTACAAATAGTATAGTTCTTTGTGGGTACTAATTCCCATCGGGGTTTTTACCATTTGGTTTCCCTATAACCAAATTGATGTGTTGTGTAATGTGTTATCTGAATGTGCCTTTAATTTATATAAGTCTGGATTAATTAGTAAAAAATATTTAAATTTGCTGACAACTGATTCACCCCCCCCCCCTCTTAATTGTCCCTAAATTATTCTAACAATTATCTCTTAAGAAATAACCCATGTTTGCATCAAAAGCATTACGATAGGTAGCAAGACATACCTGGTCATCTAATCTCATCACTTGCAGCAACTTGTGCATTGCCCTTTGAAACCTAATATTGAACTCCACCACCTCTTCATTTGGGTTCTTCTTTATGTTGTTGAACTCATTCAACATGAACCCTTCATTTGTCTTGTCCCCATATTGGTCTCTAAAACATTCCTTCATCTCATCCATAGAGCCAATACATTCATGGGGCAATCCTCTAAACCAGTCCCTAGCATCCTCAATTAATGATTGCACAAATAACTTCATCATAACATCATCATGTGCAATTTCATGATCATCAATCATATCCATAAAATTCTTCAGATGTTCTTCACATGTTATAACATTATTTCCTGCAAATTTAGGAAGTTTATCCCTAATATTTTTAGGAATCTCATTTGGATAACCAGGAATGCCAAGAAAAATGAATTTCCTATACCTTTCAGTATAGACATGAGTTCTTTGAGATGAGTTGTTACCTTGAGTATTTAATGTAGTAGCACTTCAAGGATTAGTAGGTGGTGGTAAATTCATTTCTAAATTCAGAGACATTTTAGGACTAGAGCTAGCAAGAGGGGGGTTAGAAATTTGCCCAAAAATTCTATTTTCTTTTTAATCTCGAGAGGAGAGGCTTCTAATTTAGCCTTCTCTAATTCTTTGGCAATGATCTCCCTCTCTCTCTTAGATTTCTCCAACTCAGTGTCCAGCTTAGTCATAGGATCCAGTTTACTTCCTTTACATACTAGCTCCTTTATTTCAATTGTTTCTACCTTTTTTTTACCTCTATCCTTGGGTTTTTGTATGTCATACTACTATTGGACAACAGATTCATGTTCAGTTTTATCATGTATAACAGTAGCATTTATTTGCTCCAAATCTCATAGTTTCCTTTTCAAATGGTTGGATTAAATCTAAGCATGTATGATTCTCTCCTCTTTCTCTCTTTCTCTTTTTTGTCTCAAGGCAATCTTCTCTCGGATCTTCCTCTCCATTTCAACCACTTCTTCAAAAATCTCTTTAGAATCTACAAGAGTCATGTCAAATTTTGAATTTTCATCCATGATAGTTCTCTCTCTCCTTTGACGATGGGTATGAGGTCTTTCAGATGAGGGAGAGCTCAGATCACTTGGATCATTCCTATTCCCTTTGTCTCTACTTTTGGATCTGGACCTTGTTTCATGTCCCTGAGATTTACCACAGACCACCTTCCTAGTATATCTAGGAACATCATCAACCCTCTCACTTTGAGAGTAATACTCCCCATAGACTTCCAATCCTGTCTATGTCTCTTGTTCAACTTCTACATTATCCTCTTCATGATTGAGAGGAATAGGAGTATCCATTCTTATGTTCCTTCTGTGCCTCCAAGTTTGGGGAGTAACTCCAACAACATTTTTGTTTACTGATTTTGTGACTTTGGAAGTAGATGGAATTTCACCTTTCAACTCATTCTCAAGATGACTATTCATCCTGTATCTAGTATTTTATAACTCATAGCTAAAAAATGGTGTATCAAATGATTATAACTCAACACTGATGCAGAGATTCCTTCGAGTCGCCACCAAACAAATAGCTGGGAAAATACACACTAACTTTGAGCAATAAAATTTTTGCTATGGAAAGTTTCCACAAGTTTCAAATATCAACATAGTCTAAGCATCTATCCCAATATATTTTTAATGGTAATACAAATCACTGGGATATGTAAAGATAAAACTCTATAGCTCAATAATCAACCAAATGGTATTAATAAGTAAGAAGGCCAGGAGTCTAGCTCAACTTGAAAAACCTTACTCACTGCAATGAAAAAATATTTCCCAAATAGAGTCGCCATTTTATTGGTTTCTTTTTATGTTGCAATAAAAACAACAACAACCTCTTCTTCTTATATATGTTTTATAGAGGATCCACCTCCAAATACTGGTTCATGTAATAAAAGGACCAACTAACAAGCACTCTAACAAATACTTCTACTCTTTAGGTCCTACAACACCAAGGGGGGATACCCTATAATACCTTATGAAATGTCTTATATGGTATTATCAAGCAGTAATCTCACAATGATTCAACATAACTGGGAGATACTAGATAATTGGCTAACTACCCATTGAACATCAACCATGAAATGGAGCATGAGATAGGAATTCACAAAAACCTTGCACAAATGTAGAATTAATGGATTTTAATGTTTGTTTATAGGAAAACATAGCCAATATACAACTAGATATGAAATAATACATAACTTGTCATCTTTAGATCATTGCTTTATCCATTGGGCTACTCTATGACTCAGATACAATATACTGAAATCAATAATCATCAAAGATTCTAGCTCATAATATAATTATCCCCAACCCCTAATATCAATAGAATCCTAACATATGTCAAATGAATCTATGCATTAATCAGAGCCTAATTTGATCTGATCCTAGATTAGAACTCTCAAATAAGTACATAAAAATAGAGAAAGACAATGCTAATGAATCAAAAATTTCATAACTCACAAGAAAAATAACATAGGAGAGATTGGAATCTATATCTTTGTATTAAATTCAGAGAATCATATTCTAGTATACAAAAAGTACTCAGAGATAACCTCTTCAATAACGTGCAAAAGATCTATCAGCTTTATTTTTTATTTCTTACAACTATCTAGTACAAAATATACTATATTCCTATTGGAAAGTTGATTCCCAAGGAGTATATGGCTTATTTTGTGTTGTCACTATGGAAACAAAGTTATATGAAGTTTTGACAGTAAACTATGAAGTGAAAATTGACTAAGTGTAGAAGACAGAACAGAACAGTGACTTGCAGTCTATCAGGGCATCAACGCACATGCGTACGACCACATCAAGATATGCGCATTCAGAATTAACCTCTATCGTATGTTATTATTCTTACCATATACACGCATGGTACAAAATGGTAGTACAGACAAGTTACAGAAAGACCAAGTACACTAGCAGTTCAAAATATAGAATATAAAACTGACTTCATGATTTTAGTTAGCGTATAATCTTTTGTTATGTAAAGGATAAGAGCCTATTGTAATAAGTTTGTAATCATTTATTAAACATTTTTGTAAACACTCTTAAGACAATTTGTTTGGAAGCATTGTGAATATTGTTTTTGGGCCGAATAAGGTCTTGTTTATAGTCACGTCTATTCAGGCATAAAGATATATATATATATGTAATGCAAAGATATATTGGAAGTGTCATCAAAATAGTCAGAGAAGATGTATAGTAGAGCAGTATGAAGATATCAGTATGAGAAAGAGCCCTTAAAGAAGTTAAGATCATAAGCATGTAACTGGAACTAATCAAACATCTATGTTACATACATCAGTTCACTTTTGGATATAGTGCATATCTATTCTCAGGTGGTTGTAGCGTTCTTTCTCTTTGAGAAGTGATCTCTTAGACAATGAGTCCTCACCCCTTATAGAGTTATTTTTAAAAGACTCCTAATAGGGTCAGACCCTTAACTAGGTCACTGTACTCACATTGTAAATATTTCTTCTAACAGGGCAAAGGAACATTAACAGGTTCATTATACTAGTACAATATTTGTGGGTACTAATTCCCACTGGGGTTTTCCTCTAATCAAGGTTTCCCCATAGTCATATCAAGTGTTATGTGTTCTTGTGTTAAGCTCCATTGGATGTATATTTGATTTATGTTTAAGTTGTTGAATTTGAATAATTAGCTAAACATAGATTCACCCCCCCCCCCTCTCAGTGTTTCCAACAATTGGTATCAGAGCCTGGTCCTCAGAGAGAAAAGTTTAACAACTTGAGGAGATCATGGATTCAACAGAAGTCAAACATCTGAAAACAAATCTTGAAGCAGCCCTTGAAGATCTAGACATATCTGAGAAACAAAATGAAGAACTTAAACTAAAATTTGATGGCTCACAAATGCTTATCAAGAAACTAAGGAAATAACTAAAAGATTTCTCTACCAATTATTTGAAAATGAATGAGGAGAACATGTCTCTGAAAGATAAGATAGAAGAATTGAATGATCAGTTAGCTGATAGCTTAACAACTATTGAAGAGAAGAACAAAGAAAATAGAAAATTGGATGAAGAACTCATGCAAGCCAATATGAAAATATTGGAATTGGAAAATATCAAGAAAAAAATTGAATCTGAATTATCAGGAGAAAAAGACAAAATTGATAAACTACACACAAGCTCTGATCTGATTCAATCACAATTCTATGCACAAAAGATAAAAGGTAACACCACTAGAATGGGATATAGTTTAGCTCAAATTGAGATCAACTAATTACAAGAAAGAAAGAAATCTCTAACAGAATCTTCAGAAGAAAAGAAAACTAAAAATCATGAAGAGACTAAAGCAGAATCACCAAAAGATAAGCAGGAGGTAGTCAACTGTACTTTCTATGCCTGTAAAAATCATGGACACTTGGCAAGAGATTGTATGAATGTAAGACCCTTCAATGGTTACTGTTACTCCTGTAATAAGTTTGGTCATAGGGCTATTCATTGCAAAACAAACCAAAGAAATCAGCCACAACTGAACCAAAGGAATCAAACTCAATTCAATCAGAGAAATCAACCTCAAAAAAACTTGTAGAACATTACATGTTAGATATGTGAAATAAAATGGGCACATAGCCAAGCAATGCAGCATGATGAATAATAATACTAGACCTCCTATCATATGTCACTCATGTGGAAAATTTGGACATATCTCAAGTTTTTGCAAATCAAGAACAAAAGGACAAGATAATCCCAAGAAGTCTTTGTTTGAAGAATCAAGAGAAGTCAAGTTTGTGGAAGCCAAAGCCAACTCAGATAAAATATGGGTTGAAATAAAGAAGGATAATGAAGAGAATAAGGTAGCAGATGTATCCTTAGTGGACGCACCTTCTACTTCTGAATAGTTGACCCTCATGGTCTTAGGGGGAGCTATTCTAGCTCTGAACCCCTGCGTGGCTGGTATACTCACCTCTAAGTATGAACATATGGATTCATGCATGTAATCATGAAATAAGGTTGTATGCATTCATGAATTTCCTTTACTTCATTCAGAACAAAGTTTGAAATTCTCTCTGTAAACCGCTTTACGACAATGAGCATTAAATGCAATTGATCTTTATATAAATTGGTAAAAGATCTTAAAAAAACCTCGCTTTGCATTTGAGATTGAAGCATTCAGAAAGAAGATAGGCATCGAGAATCAAAGCACTACAACTTGAAGGATTAGTTGGTTTGTGAATGGATTACGTTCGGAACAGAACCCTAGCAGTCATGTCATTTCAGAATCATCGTGAAACCCTACTTAAACCTAGTTGCAAGTAAGTATGGCAACCCCTGTTCTATTCAACATTGATGAGAGGAAGAGATTTTTTTTTAAGAAGCATCCATTCAAGTCCATACTACATGATATTGAAGGAGCATTCTCTAGGACTCCGTTAGGAGTCATACATGTAGAAGACATCTGCACATATGTTTATTGCAAGAAGGAAACTATTGGAGACAACAACATTGCATCTCTCATGGGTTCTATAATGAAACTAGATTATACATTCAAGGATGAATACACGCATCTCACTGATAACCCTATCTTTGATTCTTCCAATGCGCATGAGTTATATGAGCTAGAATGGATGAAGATATTACTGAGCAGGATACATGATGATCTATACTAGATAGGTGAGGTTCCTTTATGCATCACTATAGATCTAATTCATGAGATGACTAGACTTCCCAAGACTGGACCAGTTCTTCCAACTGGTAAAGATGTTAAGAAACAAGTTGAGCAGGCATGCTTATCCAAGAGTGATAGGCATGGTATGATAGTTGATCCCATCAAGGAAGATAACATAAAGATACTTACCATGATACTAGGTTATAAATTTTAGCATGGAAGTAGACTAAATAGTGTATCTGTAGTTACTATCTTAGAAGCAATAAAAATGGTGAATGATAATACTCAGTACAACCTATGTGAGATATTGCATGCTCAATTGATTGACAACATCTGAGCTATTAAGAATGACAAGAGAAAGATATTTAGGTTTGGCTCACTAATCATATATCTCTACTTCCACATAGTTGGAAAGGTTGCAAATCTCTACCTAGACAAAAGAAAACCCACTATATCATAGATTTCACTAAAAGCCACATCAGAGAGTAGTGTGAAGGATTCTATGGACATGGACATCAAGACATTCAGGATCAAGATGTAGAAGAGGTTCAGGATACCTAATAAAATAATTGAGAAGTACAATGACACCATATGCTTCATGGTGGAGACTGACTGTACTTGCATGGAGGAAGTTGAACCTAGGACAAAATGGATTCACCCTCTTGGTTATGAAGTTGAAGAACATGTTTTGAAAGGTTATGCACAAGTTCTCATATCTTCACCCAAGGATCCCAATGAACCTAGATGGGGCACTTATAGAGAAAAGACAAATCCAGTTGATTATGTCTTATATAGTGCTGAGAACAAAAGGAAGGCATCTAGGATTACCTCAAATATCCTAAAAGTTTATGGTGTTACACAAGAAGATCTTGAAAGAGCTAGAGAAGCTGAGATAGCCAAAGAACTTGAGAAGAATCCCACATAAGTAAAAATAGAAAATACTAATGATATGCCCAATAAGAAGAAGAAGAAATCAAATGAAGATACATTTGTGCCATCAACCACCATTGATCTGGATGCATCTCCACCATCAGTACCTAGCAAGAAGTCTAGAGGAAGGAAGGAAGCACCCACTAGTCATCCATCCTCAAGAAATACAAGGAACAAGGTAAGGAAAACACAAGATCCTCCTAAGGTAGGTTTCATACCTAGTCTTAATGTCTTAAGGAATAGAATTTTCAATGAAGGAAGACTAGAGTCTCTCAAGAATGTATATGACAAATATCAAGAGATAGACAAATCAGAGATTCATTCTATGATCATCTCTCATATGATTAAGTTCAAAAGGACTATATTGGAACTCAAGACTATCATACCAGACATGGTATGGAACATACTTCATATGTTTAAGAGGAAATAAATTGAAGAGGATATGAGGATAAGAGAAGAAACATTGGATAGTCTTCTCCCAGTGTGCTCGCATGATGAGAAAGTCATTTTGTTGGATTTAGTAAAGCTGCACCTAAGAACCAAAACAATAATTCTTCATATCTTGAACAAGGAGTATGATCTGGTCAGTGAAGAGACTCATAAATCATTTGAGCAAGTATTTATGGATAGACATATGTATCCATCAATGACACCTATAGCTAAGGGAACTCCAATTCCTCCTAAACAAGTTGTAGAACCAGTAATTTAGAATGCACCTAAGACAGGTCCATAGGTTTCAGCGCCCTCAATCTCAATAGCCTCTGATACAAAAAAAGATTTAGGGGATACTATAGTGATTGATGATATCAAGATATATATGACCGCTTCTGATAATGATATGGATAAAGTTGAAAAAGAATTTGTAAACTCGAAAGAGACAGAGAAGGCATGCACTGATGATACATCTTTGCAACAAGATAAAGTTCCCTCTATAGATTCAACAAGTTTGAACAAAGAGGAAGATAATAAAAACAATGAGACACCAGTCATGGAGATCCTAGTTAAAGTGAATGTATGGATGCTAGTCAGAATGCCATATTCAGACCATCCATTCAACTATCTACCTCATTGTTGTCAAGTTTAACTCCTGACTCAGCAAGTCTGAATGCTTGGGGAGAAGAAGACCTGATCAAGATCAGTGTCCTAGCCATGGAAAATCCCAAAGAGAAATAGGTTATGAGGAATCCTCTCTTCTTAGAATCAGTAAACAGTCTGAATGACCTAGTACCTACGGACAAGAAAGTAGAAAAAATTCAGTCTATTGATGATGTAGGCAGTATACTAACAAGCTTCAAAGCACTTTTTATAATCTTAGTAGACTCAGCTACTAGAATTACAAAAGATGAGTACAAAAAGGAAAGTTTGAATGAAATAGTAAAGAATTTTTCCTTATATTTAAAGTCATTGAAGATTGGTCAGTCTATGTTGAAAGAGTTGGCAGCTAAAGGCAGAAATGTAATAGCCAACTGCATGGATAGTGTGAAATTCACCTCTGAACATATCAAGAAGATAGAGGAGGTATATATCTTGGTTGACAATGTTAGGAAATTAGTCAAGACATCCATGCAAGACATGAACATTTTCAATAGTATCTATCAAGGTCAGCTTGACAAGATTGAAAAGGAAAAATTCAAGATTAATAAGATAAGAATCAGACAGACCCAACTGAGAAATGCACTAGCACCCTCCTTAGCAGTTCTGGATGAGAACATCAAACTGATTGATGCCACTATTGTCACATATGATCAAGGTCCATTCATGGACCTAATAAAAATGGAGAAGCTCACTTATGCTCTATGCACCCATCTCCAAAAAGTTGATGTAATGAAGGCATTCTAGCAGCAAGAGATAAAGAATCTTTAGGTTGTATATCTAGATGTATATATGCAGTAAGTATCTAGAGACTTAAAATTTTGACACCTTTGTCATTAATGGAAAAGGGGGAGTAATATACAAGGAATATGTGTATATATGGGGAGTAGTATATATTATAAAGTATAATGATATACAGTTTTTGGGTGTTAGTCAATTTTGAGTAACTTGGCCACATTCCTTTGTTGCCATTAATGAAAAAGGGAGATATTGTTGGAAAGTTGACTCCCAGGGAGTATATGGCTTATTTTTTGTTGTCATTATGGCAACAAAGTCATATGAAGTTTTGACAGTAAACTATGAAGTGAAAATTGACTAAGTGTAGAAGATAGAATAGAACAGTGACTTGCAATCGATCAGGGTATTAGTGCACGTGCGTATGACCACATCAGGATATGCGAGTTCAGACTTAAGCTCAATGGTATGTTATTATTCTTACCCTATACACGCATGGTATGGAATGGCAGTATGGAAAAGTTACAAAAAGAACAAGTACACTAGCAGTTCAGAATATAGAGTACAAAGCCGACTTCATGATTTTGGTTAGCGTATAATCTTTTTTTATGTAAAGGCTAAGTGCCTATTGTAAAAAGTTTGTAATCATGTATTAAACATTGTTGCAAACATGCTTAAGCCAATTTTTTTGGAAGCATTGCGAATATTTTTTTTGGGCTGACTAAGGTCTTGTTTATAGTCGCGTCTATTTAGGCATAAAGATATATATATGTAATGCAAAGATATATTGGAAGTGTTGTCAAAATAGTCAAAGAAGATGTATAGTAGAGTAGTATGAAGATATTAGTATGAGATAGATCCCTTAAAGAAGTTAAGAGCATAAGTGCATAACTAGAACTGATCAGACATCTGTGTCACATACATCAGTTCACTTTTGGATATAGTGCATATCTATTCTCAGGAGGTTTTAGCCTTCTTTCTCTTTTAGCAGTGAGCTCTTGGACAGTGAGTCCTCACCCCTAATAGGGTTATTTGTAAAAGACTCCTAACAGGGTCAAACCCTTAACCAGGTCATTATACTCACATTGTAAAGACTTCTTCTAACAGGGCAAAGGAACTTTAATAAGTTCATTATACTAGTACAATATTTGTGGGTACTAATTCCCACCAGGATTTTCCTCTAATCAAGGTTTCCCCGTAATCATATCAAGTGTTATGTGTTCTTGTGTTAAGCTCCATTGGATGAATATTTGATTTATGTTTAAGTTGCTAAATTTGAATAATTAGCTAAACACTGATTCACCCCCCCCCTCTCAGCATTTCCAAAAATTCCCCCTTTTGACTGAAACTTTTACAAATTGTTTTCAATCAAAAAATTTCAGCCCTTTCCAATGATCTTGAGAATCCTTTTATATAATAGGATTGCAACAAGTTATAGATCATTTGGAATAAGGACAAAACAAATGACTCAGTAAAAAGACAAAATAACTAATGAAGCGATAACCACTTTTCTTACAATAGATATTTAACATATTTTGTCTTTTGACCGCTTGGTACTTGTAACTACTTCAAAGTTGTTTGGAAGCAGCCACCTCAAGTCTATTGTCTTTGATATTGGTCATGTAGGATCTTCATCTTTTCCTGTCTCCTCCAATTTGTTAGGTCTCATTGTCCTCTGGCATATTGTCACCTTCTTCTTGATCAACTATAATGTACTTGTCATTCCAGGAGGTATACACCTCATCACTTGGCCAAGAAAAGCTAATGACTTCATCTTTTCTATTCATAATCTCATTCCTATTGACACTTTCCTTCTCAATTTATTCTGACCAAAAATCAATAAATGATCTAGCTTTACTGACTATCTCAATAGTTTGAACAAACAACAGTGTGCTTTCTAGAGTAATAATGCTATTGGTTCATATTGTCAATTCCTCATTCATTTTTCTATACCCTAGTCCTTCATGTTTTATATCACCACTCTTCCTTAAAATATGGAGAAACATCTCATATCGGTCCTTTACATATTATTTATTCAAAGACACTATCTTCCTAAAGACGATGCTCCTTCTTATGTCCATGTCCATCAGCAATTTGACACATTTATAAGTACCAGTCAAAAAAATGTCAACATTGTTTTCTTCTTTGGATGTGGTATGAAAGAATTTCAGTGCTCCTCTCTTTCCCTTCTATCTATCCACCATTTGATCCCATTTTTCCTTATCTGCAATGTATTCATTCAATATGCTGACAATTTTCTTCCCTTGTAAATAAATGGCAGTAGGAACTAATTCCTAAGTGCAAAGCCTTAGAGTAGAATGTATCTTATCAGCATAATTATATTTTACCCATGCCTCTACTTCTTTAAATGTTGCAGATTGTTCAACCCAATTCTTCTTTGATTTTTCCATCTCTGTTCTCTCAACAATCATTCTTGTTTTCACTTGCTCCAATTCCTCTTGTGTGGTAGGATTTGATGGCAGGGAAGAAGGAGGGTAAGTTATGATTGGGCTTGATGATGATGGTTGGTGAGGATCTTGTGTAATAATCCTTTGAGGAACATACTCAGCTATTTTATTACCTTCAAGGAAGGAAATATTCTTTTCCTTTTCAATGGAATTTATCTTCTCATCATTATAAACCTTCATGACTACCTCATACTTTTCCATCAGGCTTTTGAGTGCATCTTCTTGTTTCTCAGCTACCTTTAAGCTCAAATTTTTTGTTTCCAGAGTGAGGTTATCTTCTTCTACCCCTAAGGTGTCTAATACTCTTTTTACCACAAGGCTACCTACATGTTCAGCTTGATCACCTCCATCAGTTCTCCTTTTGTGTCTCCTTTTTAGATACCATATCACTTGTGTTGCATGATCTTCACTAAATTAGACACCAATTGATGTTCCACTAGTGTGCACTGGTTTGGTTTCTATCCTCACAACATCAAATATGATGGCATTAGCAAGATCCCATTGAGGTAAGATGAGGACTCCTTCTTTCTTAACTAATTCCATGCCTTCTTCAGGGGTGATCTTATCAAACTTTGCCATCATCTCCTATTTTACTTCCTTCTCAATGTCATCCTTGTCTATGTTAGGTTGACCCTCTTGCAACTTCTGACATTTTTCTTTGAATTCATCAATGTGAATTCTCCATAGGAATTGGATGATATCCATGGCCTTAACAAATTTATCATCAGATAAAAACTCATCATTGGCCTATTTGGTTCTAGGTTCCAACTCTTTACCTGCAAATTCATCCACTGTCAAATTTGGTGCTGCATGCTTGGGTGCCTCTAGCACTCCTTGTTACTCTTGGGTTGTGACAAAAATGTGTCCAGTATTTCCCATCTTCACCAATTGTTGAGCGATTCTTTGATCATCCATGTCCAGGGGAGACTGAGAAGGGGAATAAATATCACCCTGTTGTTTCTCTTTTACTTCCACCCTCAACCTTTTTGGGGATGGAAATGTTTGGGAACTGGTATCTCTTAGGCTTTTTCCTTTTTTCTCAGAGGCCTTTTCATCTCTGGGTATAATTGTGCTATAACCCTTTCATTGGTAGACTACATAGTTCCCTAGTGGGACAACCCTACCCTGTGAAATTCTTCTCAAAATAGCCTTAGTCTTTTCTGGATTTGTTTCCATCACTTTCTTTTTCTTCTGGTCTAGGGCTTGCATTATGTCTTCAAACATGCTCATTAGAGATTTTAATTTCTTTTCCCAAGGTGAAAATGCCTTTAAGGGATCATATGATCTATCAAAATGGTGGATAAAATCTAAGGATTTTTTATAGGATAACCACTTCTCCTTCTTAATCTTTCCATTAGATCAAAAACATTTCTTATTATATCTTTTGGGAAATGAACTGATGATCTAGTGCCAGACATTTGGTTCTCTTCCTGAACATGTCATACTAATAAAACCCTCATTGTCTGCGCATCTAACCATCGATGCTGCTAACTGATATGGCTCCAGGTATTTTTCAAATTGAGTCCATCCCCCTTTGGTAATGATAAAATGATGAACTCTTGAGGGTAGGTAAAATACTACCTTTCACCTTACCAGTCAAGGCTTCCTCCTGCAACCCACCTAGCTATCTAGGAATTTCTGCCAGACCAATCTTGAGTGGCACTCTGTAAGGGAGGAAATTTGGAGTTCCCTTGAAACTATAAACCCTAATGACTTTTGAGATAGGGTATAAAATGAAATCACCCCAATTGTGGACAATCTTCAATTCTACATCATATTCCAATGGTCTCAAAAGTCTCAATAAATCTTCATGAATCCTAGGGTTATCCCTACACAATAATTCTCTAAGCCTAAAGGCAAAATATCTATCAAAATTTATGAAACTGGCCTCTTTCCTATCCCAAGACAAGTCAGTACTCCACAACTGAAAATGCAGATCTTCATAATCCTAAAACTTGTTGAGATCCATTTCTTCTTCAAATTAGTCAGCATTATTAAATAAAATCATATGAATCATTATCGAATACCATCCCATTGGCCTGACTATCTTAGAATCCTTAATGCCTATCAAACCTTGATGGATCAAGTCATAAATGTAGGTAGTATAATAAAAAATAAAAGATAAGTGGGGATGTAAAATTTGAACAACCATAAGCATAATATGGATAGGCACTGTTGTCTCCTCATCCTCTCCCAGCACATGGCACAGTGCACTATACATTCCTCTAGCCTTTCTATTAAAATAATCTAGTTTGAAAGGCTCTAGTGTGTTAGGACCTACCATAGTTAGACCCCCTATCTTGTTGAAATATCCTTTCAAAGCCTCATTCCTATAGTATTCCTTTTGATTTTGATATACCTCTTTGAAGTGGTCAAAATCTATATCATCCATCTGAACTGAGAGGTCACTCAAATTGAAGACTTTTCTGATTTCATCAACTGTGACATTAAATAGTATGTTTCCATCTATATCTCATAGGACCTTGGATACTTTATCATATGTTTTGTCTATTACAATTAATAGATCTATATCCATGAATAATCTAGGAACTGTTAATTTGCCTACATCTAGATCCCATAAGTTGCACTCTGGGGAAGGAGCATTTCTCTGGCTAAAAGCAATTTTGAACAGATTTAGACTACTTGTGCTGACCTTGGCAGCTTTGGCCCATCTACCCATATCATACAAACCTTCCCCATCTCTAACATGAGGATTTACTGGAAGAATTCTCTTAATCTAGGTAGAATCATTTGTACACCCACTCAATTATTGTATAAGGTCATCCCGTATATTTCTATCTTTGTACTCTACATTACCAGTGAATTAAATCCTAGGGGCTATCTTCTAAAATTAGGGCTTCTTACGGGAATAATATCAAATTATATCAATACTTCTATAACTCTTTTAGAATTTGAAATCCTACTACAAGCATGAATTTTAATATTTCACAGAAGACTTACCCGTTCTGCAATTTGTCACATAGAGCACGAGATTGCTGGAATATTGATTTTCTCTTCAATCACTTCAATGATTATGGTAGCTTCAAGCTTAAGCAATTAACTATATGGCTTTAATCAAATCAGTCTTTCACATTGAATTTTATGAAAGTGGCCACACACTCTACAATCAATTCATTAGGTTTGAAACTTGTGGCTTAACAGTTCACTGATGACCATTCTTGGAACATGAAATTTGGACCGTTGATCTTCAACAGTATCTCCTTCATCGAGTGGATCTCATTACTTCATGGAAAAAACTATTCACTTCAGACACATGTCATCATGACTTTATGGCTTATACACTAAATCTCATGCTTCTTCTCCATAAGTCATTAATTCAATCGTCTGATCTTTCTTAACCTGAGCACAAGTTACTTTTACCCTAAGTTTACTAACTACAGATGTAACTTTAACACTTGGAACACATGTCAACACCACTTAATGGCTTAGATGCTAGATCTTCCACATCTTTCCTTTAATTCATTAAGTGAGTCATCTGATCTTTCTAAAAATGCACCTTCTTTACCTCATCATTGCATTGTACTGAGCCCACCAACTTCTATGCGTCATCATGACTTTATCACTTATACTTTATATGTTGATCACTTTGCCTTTAAGTGATTAAGTCAATCGTCAGATCAATCTATACTTTCTCAGCCTTTAATTACTTCTTTATAACCTCAACTAGACCCACTAGGACATGTGGCATCATATTTTAATCGCTTATATGATAGATCTCATTCATTTTTTCACTAAGCGATCAAGTAGGCCATTAGATCTTCTCTTAATTGTCAACCATTTAATCTGTGATCATCTTTACTAATAATGGAATACATGTCATCATCAGGACACGCGACAGCATGACATGACTTGCCTGATAGATCTTGCTAATCTTTGTGAGAAGCCATTAAGTCAGTTATCAAATCAAAAGGAATCTGTCTTCATTTTAATCAACTTTCATTTACAACACTCACGCCCATCAACTGCCACGCGTTGCCACTGCTTAATGGCTTACACATTAGATGGTGCTCATATTGGCCATAAGTGATTAAGTCAACTATCAGATCTTTCCGTACTTTAATATGCATTAAAATTCATAAAATAGGGCCCATTTCACTCCAGGGACATGCGTTGTTCAGAGTTAATGGCTTATAGGATAGATTTCACGCAATTTGAGAATAAGCCATTAAGTTGATCGTCCGATGAAACATGATCTTCTAACTATTTAACTGCAAACTTTTTTGATTGTTGGACTCACTAAAAACACGTGTCATTACCACTTAATGAATTATAAGATAAATGTTGTGCACCTCAGGATTAAGCCTTAAGTGGTCCATTAGATCAAAACATACTAGCTCGAGAGATAGTGGTTTAATAAAGTGCTTGTAGACTTTAGACTTAGGGATTTTATTAAAGTACCACAGTGTTAGGAAACTTACAAACTATTGAACACGGACCCCTTTAAAAGACACATGACTTAAGTTGCAAAAAGGTAATGCAAAATTAGAAACAACTTTGATGCTTAGGGTTTGAAGATCAAATTTTACACTTTGAAACATGAAAGTAAGGGTTTTAGGAATTTACATAAGACCCTTTTGTAAATATAGACCAAGGGCTCATTGCTTTGGAATTTTTTTTACCAAACCTAACACATTGTATCTTCAACACACAAACACTTTCCCAAACTCATAATACTCCTCTACCACCCAAAATCATGCTTCCACTCAATAAAAATATCCTCCCAAGTTGACCAACTTCTTATAAACTCTCTGCAATTAGTTATATGACTGTTACCTTTTAGTTTATTTTTGTCAAATTGAAAACATAGTTGTCAACTCAACAAATCTCTATCCTTAGCATTTTTATATATTAAAATAAGCTTTCTAAAGTCTCTTAGGATAAAATATTAATTCTTAAGACACTAAACCCCTACATGAGCCTTTATAGGCTTGTTTGCCATTTTAGGAAATATTACAGTTTTGGGAACTTATAGTGCATTTGAATCATTTGAATGGATCTAAATGCCAACTTACAAACATGAATGACCTTATAGGCCTTTAAAAACTTCAATTACCCCAAGATCCTCAAATTAACCCCAAGGTACACTTTAACCCCAAAATGCCATTAAGGCTTACATTGTTTGATCTCAATACCAAATGATCAAAAACATATCAAAACACATTAATGGACCATTATTGGTCTTATTACATAAAATGGATTCAAAGCCATGTTACATCAGTATATTGACCTTATATATCATATGGTTTCTCTATCCTTCATAGGTCATCCATGTGACCCTTTCTTGTCTTAAGGAGGTGCCCTACACCATACTCCTAAGGATCAAAATAATCCAGGTCCCTTGGATTTGCAAGCTTCTTTCTTTTTCTCCAATATTTTGTTTAGCACCTACAAAATAAATGTATCCTTTATCCTTTATCTTCGTGCACCTATAACTAAACATCTTGCACCCATTCCAAGTACTCAATCTTTCATCATTCAGTTCTATGTTCCCATAGAGGTATTCAACATGATCATCCACATGGTCAACAATATAAAGCACCTACAAACTTGTAACAAAGGGTTAGAAAAAAGAAATACCAATTCTTCCTCATTCACCAAAACATATGTTTGGCTCACCACTTCCTCATCCATTATATTCAACACTCCATTCTCTTTCTCACCCACTCCTTGTGAGATCTCCATGCTTGGATAAAATTCTATCATTAAGGTCTTCTCATGACCATCTACTGCTACAACTTCATGCCTCTATCCTAGACATTATTATACTTCACTACCCTTTCTTTTCCATTCCTCAACTATAGCATCAAATTTATCCCACAGATCCATCTCTTCTTCAATTCCTTGAACACTTGTTTCCTTGCTACCTTTAGCAACTTGATTTTTTTTTCTCACAACCAACTCCTTGTACCCTCTTAGTGGGTTCTCCTTTCAGTAGTTTCTTCTCTATAATAAGCCTTTTCATAGGCCAAACAACCTTCTTTGAAATTTTCATATGCCAACTTGAGGCTTCCTTCTTCAAATTTGTCCTCAAGAGCCTTAACTCTTCACTCTCTAAGGTCCCTTTCATCCTTGAGATCTCTTTCAACTCCCCTCCACTATGTCATTATCTTTTGCACTCAAACACTTCATTTGACTTCCTAAAGGCTTCTTCCATAGCATTTGCTCCACTCTGCACAAGGATTCCCTGATTAATTGTGCCCTCTAAAGGACATAAGACTATCCCAATTTGAATGTCTTCAATCATATGACTTCTTCCTTCATTGAAAATACCCTCTACAACTTTCTTCTCAACTTCATGAACCCTTTCATCATCAGGCCCATACACCATCATCTTCTTCTCGTTCCTTTCACCTTCATGAATGTTTTCATACTATTATTCATCCTTTCTTATCTTCTCATTCACATATTCTCTTTTCTCTAGGATCTTGATCTAATCCACATCTCGCTCTACCCAATCATATGCCTACCTTTCCAAAGAATTTACTTCCCCCATGTCTTCTATATTATAATCTTCTAGATCCCTTTGTCTTAAGAACCAAATCTTCTCAAACAAAAAACTTATTGGCATCTTCTATGATGCTTCATCCTCCTCTAAGGTTTTCAATATTATTTTCTTCCCACCATCCATGAAGGTATAGGTTTTCATTGTTCCATCATGTAGCGTACACATCTCCATTTTCCATGCTCTCCCAATGATCAAATGACATCCTGCTAATGGAATAACATCACACAAGACAACATCCTCATATGGTCCAATACTAAAGTGAACATATGCTTTCTTTGTCACTGCAACTTGTATTTCAACATTTAACCCATGTACCTTGTAATGCTTTCTATGTACTATGTTTTGTAGATTCAACTTTTCAACCATCTCAACTAAAACAAGATTGGAAAATGAATCACTAGTAGAGACTATTTTGTAAACCTTATACATACAATTGCATTGTGTCTTGAATGGTGAATACCCATGAGTATTTCTTCTACCCAAGTCTTCATCCATGATGGCTTGAACCTCTTTATGCTTCAATCAACAATCTCTGACCTCATTTTCAATGTAGGATTCATTCAACTTACAATCACAACTTTGGAACGCTCTCAAAGGATAATTCAACTCTAAGGGTTCAACAAAGGAATCTAGATTTGCAAAATCTCAGAATGTCCCCTCCAAACACATCTCCCAAAGGAATATTCTAAGCTTTGATACCACCTGATGTAGAGGCCTTAGGTGGACCTCAATCAACAATTTCAAGAGGGACCGCATCAAGCTTCTTCATTAGGATCATCTCTATGGATCCAATTCACACCATGCTCTATCAGAGTGAACACCATGCTTTATGTCACCATAGGCTCTAAATCCTTGTAAAAATCACAAATTTCCCTCAATCCATCAATTGGATTCATCCATTCAACTTATTCAAGCAACTATCTCTTACCAAGTTGTCACTAGCCCTTAATCCCAGGTAGCCCTAAACAATGGGTATTCCAAGGATAACTCCAAATTTCCCCAAAATACTCACAAAAGTAAAGGCATAAATAGATACCCTTTTCAAAGCTACACAACATATCTCAAAATCTCATACTGCTACTTTTGACCAAATACCCAAACTAGTACATTGTCACCCTGTAATTGACCCTCATTATCCCTCTTATTACAAAGAAAGTACCAACTCATATCATCCCCAACCCTCCCCACCTTAAAAAAGAGTCAAAAAATCATCCCAAACAAAGGATTTTAAACATTGCAAGAGGTGCCACCAAGATCTACTACCCCAATCACCAAACCCTTCTTTCTAGGTGCTCTAACCTAGGGATTTTTCAAATAGACCTCTCCAAGTACTTTGAGACCCTTCCAATGGATCCAAAAAAATAAAATAAACATATTATGACCATCCATGCAATAAAATTGGCCCTCCTTTGGGTGGATCTCTCAAACCTTGACTTGTCCAACCACCCCATGCACCCAATCTGCAATTTAACTCAGTCAGAGATCTCTTTCTCCATCTGCTATCATATCTATGCAATGAAACATCTAATTACACATAATATATAGGGATAGGTATCACCCAAAAGATAACATCACCATAGAAAGTGGGAGAGCCTCGATGCTCATTGGAACTTCAAACCAATTTTTTGCTTGCACACAGAACTACCAGGAATAGTCAGCAAAAGGACTGAGAAACTTCACATACAATATAATATTTGAATAGGATGAATAAAAAATTAGAAAAACATCAAATTACTTCATTTCCCATCAATATTTCATTTAAATAAAGAGTTTAACAATGCAAAAATTAGGATTGTGTCCTTACGACAGAGAATAAGACTATTTGCAAGAAATTAATGTTTATTGATTGGAAACTTCTTTACATTATATATTAGACACACAAAGAATTTCCCAAACTCCAAATACTCCTCTGTCACCCAAACTCACTCTTCCACTCAATACAAATAGCCTCCCAAGTCAGCCAATTGCTTGTAAACTCCCTATAGTCAGTTATATGACCTTTTAGTTTATTTTTGTCAAATTGACAACATAGTTGTGAACTTGGAAAATATCTATCCTTAGCATTTGTATTTATTAAAATAAAATTTCTAAATCCTCTTACGATCAAATCTTAATGCGTAATACTCTAAACCCTCACTAAACCCCTACATGAGCCTTTATAGGCTTGTTTGCCATTTTGGGCAATATTACAATTATGAGCACTTATAGTGCATTTGACTCATTTAAATGGTTCTAATGGCCAACTTACAAACATTAATCACCTTATATAGGCCTTTCAACACTTCAAATACCATAGGATTCTCAAATTATCCCAAAGGTACATTTTAACCCCAAAATGCCATTAAGGCTTACATTGTTTGTTCTCAATACAAATATATAAAAAACATATCAAAATAGTTTTAATGGACCATTATTGGTGTTATTAAATAAAATAGATTCAAAACCATGTCACATTAGTATATTGACCTTATACATCATATGGTTTCTCCATCCTTCATAGGTCATACATGTGACCCTTTCTTATCTTCATGAGGTACCCAACACCACAAGGACTCTATGCTACCTGCTAGATGTGTGCCATCGCATAGGAATCACCTCTTTGGTTTATCTTGGTACTATCCTTCCCAACCCCCAAGTAGGAAAATGTGGAATTGAACACCTTTCTTGAAGACAAGGTTGTTCGAACATGCCATCTCTAAGGCACCTTCTCCCACTCCCATCCCTAGCCTATTATAGCACTAATGGCATGGACGAGGCATAAATTATGTCTTGATTTTTTGGAATAATGTATGGAAAGTAAGGACTGGGAGAGGAGGGGTGAATCAATACTTATAAAACTTTTAACTTAATACCTTAACTAATTAACCATAAACTTGTTTTTTACTGTTTACCGCCTCCTTTGCATTGAAGTTAAAATAATGTAAAGTATGTAATTCAAAACATTAAAACCATAACAAATAAACTCATAACAAAGTGATTTGGTTACATAGAAATCCTTTGTTAGAGGACAAAACTACAATGGGGATAAAACCCACAACTTTCACTAAAAGTGTTGTTAAAAATGGAAAAGAAATATGTAAAAATGAACAATACCAGGAAAGAATCTAAGTGAGTGAATGCATAAAAGAAATATTACCATAAACACGGAGAGAGAAAGCTCCAAGATTCAACACAAGAAGGCAAGATATTTGAAAGGGGAAAGAAAAGAAAACCCCTTGTGACATTATGAATGAGGCA
>MU227725.1:325349-352920 GCA_018584345.1 Thuja plicata
GCCATGATCTCCTTACACACAATTCAAGATGCCGACACATCAACATTATTTGCAAGAAATACATTTTACAAAACAAATAATAAGAATAGGAATTATCCAAGGTTGAGACACCTTATTCCTAACACACGAGACCAACTAAAGAGACCTGCATTATCATTGCATCAATCACATGGATATAGACAGTCCATTAATAAGTCATATAAGTGAATGGGTGATCAAGCCACCACCTACATGACTCACAATTGAAGCAATGAAGAATGCAAGATAAAATCACAATAGTAGAAGATGCATATAAGTATGAGAGAGAAAAAGATAAATAAGTGGAACATGTTACTCAAACACCAACTCAAGCTAAGAACTAATATGCCAAACATGACTACAATCATGTACCATAAGTAATGAACCATTAAGGAGATGATAAATTAAACCAACATTAAGATTTACATAAATTAAACTAAGGATTAAGAGAGAGAGAACCATGTACCATATACCTGCCAATCATATGAGAAACCCAACAAACTTCAAGAAGGATTTCAAGAACAACATCTTCACCAAAAAAAATGGAACAAGTTGATAAACATCAACTGAAGTAAGTGCATCCACTGCATCTTACAAATGGAACAAGTTGAACAACATCAACTGAGTAAGTGCATACATTGCATCTTACAGATGGAACAAGTTGATAAACATCAACTGAGTAAGTGCATACATTGCATCTTACAGATGGAACAAGTTGATCAACATCAACTGAGTAAGTGCATACATGGCATCTTACAGATGGAACAAGTTGATAAACATCAACTGAGTAAGTGCAACCCAATGCAACTTACAGATGAAACAAGTTGATAAACATCAACTGAGTAAGTGCAACCATTGCATCTTACAAATGGAACAAGTTGATAAACATCAACTGAGTAAGTGCAACCCAGTGCAACTTACAGATGGAACAAGTTGATAAACATCAACTGAGTAAGTGCAACCCAGTGCAACTTACAAATGGAACAGCCCATAAAAGATGCAACTAAGTGCATAAAAATATAAATTTGATAGAAATTAATGCTAAACAATAAAATTAACAATAGTACTCAAGAAGGTAAATAATTTAAAAATTATCAATGACTTTAAGTGCTTTGGATCAAACATATATTACTTTGCTACTTTAAAAGAACATAATTGAAAAGCATGAACAAAAGGCTAGTGGAACAAAATAATGTTTACCCCCTTTGTTTAATGAACATAATCTTCTTTCCAATGCATAATAATCAAAATGAAAATATTCCATGTCCTCATGTTCCAAAGAATTAAATTGATGTTCAAAATTAAAATAAATGAAATTAGAACTATTGAGTTAAATCTCCAGAATTAGAGTAGACAAGATTAATAAATAAAATAATCAAATTAATTTAAACAAATTGAAATACAATGAATAGATATTGATCAAAATCAAGAAATATAAATTTAACTTTAATGAAACTTACAATTGAATGGTTAAATAATGATATTAAAAAAAAATTAATTTTTTTTAAAATTTAAATGGAGGAAAAAATTTTAATTACCACTAAATAATGAAATAACAATTGAAATAAGTTAGAATTAATCCAAAGAACTTTTAGAAATAATATGAAATAATATTAAACAAAACAAATGTTTTAATGTTTTAATTTTTTTAATTAAATTAAATAGTTGACCAGATTTAAAAATTAATAAAAGAGCCAAAGATTGAATAGATAATCCAAACTAAGACTAAAGATAGCAAACCCACAGATTTGCAGGGAGAATGGAATCTCAGACCAATAATAAATATACTTACCACAATGCTATAACCAGTAAAGAATAATAATCATGTTAAATAACTGATATTTTACTGATATGGAAGAATATCATGTGCAGTCAAAGGAAAAAAATAGTAATAAACTGCAGACAAGCTGAGCAATCAATAAGCTACCCAATGAAAAAACAAATAAAAGTAACTTGCAGACAAGGTGAAGGAATATTTAGCAGCTAGGCTGCGCAATGGGAGGAATGGAACGATGTCTCTTTTAAAACCACAAACATGAAAGGGTGATAAGCTGGAATGAACTGTTCAGTGCCTCTATCGCCCATCTCCACTTCCAATGTGCATGCCTCACATGATATCATTTTTTACTTCTATGGGTGTAGCTCACCTAACCGGAAGAATCTTATTTCCTTCCATGTGAAAATTTTCTTTAATATATAGTTTCATTTTCATCTGAACAACACAAATTTTGCTGTTCTTTCTGCTAATTACCGGGCCCCGCAATTGACTGGGCATTCAGACCAAAAACGTCCTACAAATCTTAATCATAGTTCATTTCTATCTTTGAACTGTACTGTACCTGAAATCTTATGAAAACCCATTTGCCCCCGTCCACCAAACCCCAGCCCCGGCCGCGTATACAAATAGAGCCCAACATTAGCAGAACCTGAGGTCATTGGAGCAAGCTAGCGCTGCAACAGCTGAAGGCAATCAATTGTTTGGAGTAGGGGAATATGAAGCAACATTGATGCAATATGAAAATGCATTAGAAATTGCTCCAGAGAATCCAATGGAAAATGAGATTTGTTCTATCAGTTATGCCATTCACAGAATTTGTTATTACAAATCTCATAAATATGAGGAAACAATAAAGGAGAGTACAAAAGCACTAGATTTAAATCCATAATATATGAAGGCATTCTCATTCATTGCTTGTCTTTTAGCGCAGCATTCTCAGCTCAGCGCAGCATTGTCATTGAATGTAGAATGGAATGCAAGATAAGAGTTAAGGAGAGGCGCTAGAAGTAAATCTATTTAATAGTTATAAATTGTATACAATGCTGCTAAAATAGAGATAAAGCTATGATTTTATTTTTCAGAAAATCAATTTCCTCATGGCTGTTGTGTTATTATGGAGCTGAGCTGCTACAGATGTAGTTGTATTTGTATCAGCTGGATTACAATAAAATAAAAATATACTATGCATACAATGTTACCATTAACTTCATGAAAATACTATCATCGGCAATAGAATAGATGAATGAACAAATTTCAATCGATGACAGTGATCAGTCAAGATGTAGATTATAAAGATAAAACAACATCTATGAAAAAAAAAAGAAGTTCATGACAGTGCACTAGTGTCATGACAACATTAAAAATGCAGAAATATTAAGGAAAACCCTCCGCTATGATAGAAGCTGCTACCAAAAAGTAATGATAAAATCTGACCCAGAACAACAGAGGATTTTGTTTAAGGGTTTCTCATATGTTTCATGGCCTGCAATAAAAGACAACAATCATGAATGTGATAATTTTTTCCATCCTTTTTTGAAGGTCTATTACAGAGTTAAATATGGAGTGTAGTGAAGCCCTCGTTAAAAGAGAAAGTATTTCAAAGCAATGGTCACATAAAACATAAGGCACAATGAAAGGAGCTGCAACATGATGGAGTAAAAGCACAGAATGAGTTTGAAATTCCCAAGAAGTCTGAAGAAAGCCACAGCCATAAGTCCCAACGAAAGAAATATTCATGTGGATAAGAACTCTAGCTACAGTGGTTTAATCCACCACAGAAGATAACAGTAAGTTAAATGAATAAAAAATAGTTGATTAAATATATATTTTAAACTGCAGATTGAATTCGAATAAAATGAATAACAAATAGAAGATTAGTGTTTTATCCATATCTCACAAACCAGAAACTAGGTTTTCATGAAATTTTCATAGAATTTAGGGAATTTGAAAATGGAAAAACCCATTAAAAAATGTGAAAAGATGTTTCTAGGTATTTTAATTATTATTTTCTAAACAAAGCACAAAATTTGTAAAATAATGCAATGTATAATAAGAAGAATAAGAAAACAACAGAGATATATCCGCACTAGTGTTAAGGATAAAAAACAGCTATTAAAAAAAAAATTTAATATAGCTATCATTCAATACTAGAACACAGAGATTTATGAAACTAATATTAAGAAACTGAATATGAATAGTTAAATCTTGCAAGAAATATTAGATTTTTTAATTTTTTGAAAAAAAATTCTGAAAGCTACTCTCTGGCGGCAAGCCTTCCAAAGAGGGTTAGAAAGAGAAAAAAAAGAAACAAATTAGAACTATAACAAGTTATAAAAAGGAGGAGACTTTCTCCTTCGAATGACACCTTCCTGAAAAACACTCAAAAAACAAAGATTAAACCGCTCTGATACCATGTTAAAAATGGAAAAGAAATATGTAAAAATGAACAAAACCAGGAAAGAATCTAAGCAAGTGAATGCATAAAAGAAATATTACCATAAACAAGGAGAGATAAAGCTCCAAGATTCAACACAAGAAGGCAAGATATTTGAAAGGGGAAAGCAAAGAAAACCCCTTGTGACATTATGAATGAGGCATGAAAAGCCTAAGAAGAGGAGAGAGAGAGCGAATTTCTCATACAAAAGTTGAGAAGAGGAAGAAACCTCATTAGTCTCTGGAGAGAAGAAGAGACATCTCTTTAATAGAGATGTGAGAAAGGAGTTGCATGGTAACTCCCATATCTATGTATGCCACATTTCATAAAGTGTGTCCCACTTGTGTTATTTCCTCTTAAGGAGGAATCTAAGGGATACCTTGGTTTATCCCAATTAAATAATACAACCAAGGGATAATAAAAGATACATAAAATGAATTATCCTCACAAGAGGACAACATAGGTGTAGGGATTCCATAGGAATCTCCTACTTACATAATGCAAGTAAAGATTAATTTCTAACAAGTGTAGTATGAAAGGTTTCTTGGTTAGAGTTACAAGGTTTTCTACTTATGATAGGTTACTCAACTAAGAGTATACAAAAATTATTAGGTATACTTGATTAGAGGATTTTACAATCTCTACACTTAGAGGTGTACTCGGTTAAATGATTTATAATAGAAAGATATGTTAGGATCTTCCCAGTGTTGGGATTTAACCTTGACAATAGAATAGTACTTAAACTATTAAATATATGTTATAATTTTCATCAAACAAAATGATAATTTAGATGCTATGTGCTCTGATATGGGTTACCTTAATTCTGATCTCTATAACACTTCACTGTTATTCTCTACTATACCTAAATCTTCTCAGTACTGTGCTGCTCTGTTCTATTCACCTCAATACTTCAATAATAGCATTAACTCCTTCATTAACAACATTCACATCAACATTAACTCCTAAATTCATCCATAATAAATATGAATTTTTAACCTCTTAATCCTATGAGTTAGTTTCAAAATGATTATACTGAATCGTTTCATTCTCTTTCTTGCTCGGTGACTGTGTCACTTTTACCTTGGTATTTGGTGTTCTTCTTGGAAATAAAAAACTCCCATTAACCATTTGATTTGTGCCTTAGATATTCATCCTGAATTATCTCAATCGTTGATCATGCAACCAAATATTATTAATAATTATAGTAATGTAATTAATGTAGTAACAATGCATTAAATGCATCTGTATCACTTTTTATATTAACTGTCTGGCTCGGTTCCATATTCCTTCTTACTTGGTTGTGATCTCTCAGTGATCGATAACTAGTAACTCAGTGTACTATATCCACTTGGTAAAAAAATATGCTTGGTATACTTAGTTCTCATTTCTTTTCTTTACCGATTGCATAATGCTTTAAAACTTGACCAACTACCTCGGCGTGTATTACCGACTAGTCCTTTATAAGACTTTCTCCATTCACCGACTATGTTCTGCATGAACTGTGACTTTGGAAAAACTAATGACAAAAAAAATAGCTTACAGAGGTAACAATCTCCCCCTTTGACATTAGTTGGGCATTTTTGACAAAAAATATTCAAATTCATCAAAATGTATAACTCCCCCTCGGTAGTTACTCCATATATAATTTTCATTTCCTCTTTTTATATTTTCACATATATGATTTTTTTTTTGTTTTTCTGAAAACTCATATATCTCCCTTTTTCTCTTATACATAATATATCCCTTTTAAATATTAATAATATATCCCCCTTTTTTTAACAAAAACTGCTACAACTATATTCTAGTTGTCAAAAGGATATTTATACCTTTGTTAAATACTTGACAATACAGTCTCCCAAGTGTCTCAAAGAGTCTTTAAGATCACAATCTTCTTGGATATATCTATTGTAATGCCAATAAGACCAGCTAGTGTGCTTACTGCTAGAAAATCAACTAGGTCTTTGGCCTCCTTCAACTGGTTCTACATCGATTGGATGTGAGGAATGAGCAATGCTTGAAGTTCAAGCAATTGCAACCGGATCTTGTTCTCCTCCTGCTTCAATGAAGCTTGAACTACCAATAGTTCTTGTACTCTGTCATAAAATGTCTGGAATGATCCAGTCTCAGTTGGTATAGCCTTTACATTTTTTGTCAGCTCTTGCTCCACTTCAATTTCCTTCTATCTGATATCTCAGGTACAATGTGAAAGAATTCAATATTTTTGAAACAATGAAATAACATAAGTTAAAGTTTTTTCAAATTCTTCACATGACTTGGATAGAGTTATCTTCTCCACTTCACTTTCTTGTAGAAGTCCTTCCATTAGTTTATGTTCCATATTATCTTGGTGTATCTTCATCATGTATTCTGACATATCCTGATTTGGTCCTTTGACCTGCTTAACCAATTCACCAACTTGATTCAATAGATTCTTTATTTCATAAATCTTGGCCTCGTGATAAAATTGTGTAAAATATTTCCTTAACATATTCAAGTATTTTATCCTTGTTCCTCTTTGCAATCCGCTTACTCTGAGATATTTTTAGAGATACAAGATCTAAATATTTTTTTAAATCCTTATGCTTCAGAGTGCTAGGATCAACTTTGAAAATAATAATTTCTTGGTCTAAGTAGACTGGCTTGCTCTTCTTTGACTTCTTCTTACCTCCCAACATACTTTCACCAATATAAAGTTTTGAATATGCTTTCCTACATCGGGTGACTCGGTATGAGTTCCAATAATTCTCTCTCCAATCTTTTCTTCTCCCTTATGTTCCTCATGTATTTATTCCTCTTTATTCTCATCTTCTTTCTCATTAAGATTTGATTCATGCAGATTTTATTTTTTTGTATCATTTTTTCTATTGGTTGGTGCAATGTTATGTTTCTGACCATCGGTGTCGGTTGGTTGTACAAACTCGGTTGTCTTTCCTTGATCGATCTCAGTGTTCTGAGTTCCTTCTACCTTTTCTTTCTCTTTCTCTATCTTAGTTTCCTTGGATGCTTCCTCTGAAGTGTCAGTTGTAGTATGTGACTGTTTAATGTAACTAAGAACTTGTGTCAATATTAGTTCATGACTCTATAATGGATCTAAATCAACATGCATAGGCTCAGTGTCCTAAACTTGATTGTCAATGATATCCTCATCTTTCTGCAAATATTTTGTAGTGTCCACTTCTTAAGTGATATCTTTTATAATTATCTCTCCTTTGTCTATAGTTAGATCAATTGGATCTATATATTTAGTGGTTTCCTTGATTACTCATACTTCCTTGTCGACTTGTCTCTACTTCTCCATGCTTAGTGTTATCTAAGTTGTATATCTTTCTCCACTTTATTTTTGTCTCCTTTTCCAAACATTCCATATCTCCTTCCATTATCCTGAGGGCTCTTCCCTTGACAATGAAGTCTTTAGAATGTATCTTCAATGCTTCTTTTATCTCTGATGCTGCTAGGTTAGGAATAGTGTGAACTAATGAACTTTCTCTCATTTTCTTTTTTTAGTGTTCATAGGATATTTCATCTAGCATTAATTTTTTCATACAACTCTTGTGGTATATGATTACCAAGTTCAAATTGTGTAACTCGGTAGTTCAGAAGTGTTTCTACCACAACGTCTTCAATTTTCTTCTTGTCTTCATCATTTATTTTCTCATACTTGGTCTATCTGAATCCTGCAAAGCTTCCAGATTTCTTTAATGATTCAAGAAAATCATTTAGACTCTTTTATACATTTTAAAAAATCACTACAAGAATAGACTTATCTGCCTTGTTAGATTTTGTGTCACTTCCCTTTCCAAGATTAAGTCTTCTTCTAGTGTGTACAACTTTCCTTCCTCCTCTAGTTCTTGCATATTTTCTACCTTTCGATTGAAAAATCTTGGTTATAGTCTTTTATTTTTCTTGTACAAAGGATGTGGTGTTCCTTTTTATCTAGAAGTACTCGGTGAGGGTACTATTTCCAGTTTCATTTCAACTACAATAATAGATTTTTCATTACCATTTTCATCTTCTCCTAGAGTCTTTGACAGATTGTCATCATCTTCTCTATTTTCCTTATTGACTTAGTATAAAAATGTTGCACTTTATTTTCTTGTTTACTTCCTCATAAGGGCCATACCTTAGAGCTTTATGATCAATGGGTTATGTTAGTAGGGCTTCTATCTATTTTGATGCTTCATCAATATTCATCTCGTATCCCATAGGATCTATCAATTCTTCTCTTGGTTCAATTGCCTTTGCTAAACATTCATCAACTTGTCAAATTCAAAACAAATGTTGTCTTGATATTTTGCAATCATTTGTGGTGGTATTTTGTATCTCTTGTGCATTCTATCTTGAAAACTTGCAAAATAATCATCCATAATAGTGTCAAAGTTATCACCTAGACTCTCTATGCACTCATTGATATGGTATATGATCGGTGTGTCTATCTTTCATACTATATCACCAATCAAAGGGAAAGAGTTATGAGAATAGAAGAATATACATACCAATATTGAGCTAAAATTCAGAGTATTATTCTTTTCTTTCTGAATAGTATTCATGTTGTTGTCCAATTGCTTCAACGAAATCTCACAACCATCAAATTTTAGTCTATTATTCACAATTTTGTATGCTAAGTCCACAACACTATAATGTATGTTGTCCACTATGAATGATTGAAATACTCAGTATGATAAAATGTTGCATGCATACCCCAGCTCAGGTTCTTCAACACTAGATATTTGCATGCCTCTTCCATCCCAAAGTGCCTTTGTAAACCTTGTAAGTTTACCTCTTTCAATTTTTTTCATGGACTTGGGTCTATCACAAATAGGTAATTAAGTAATGAGAGGTAAAACATCCTTTGTAATTTTGAGCGATTCATCCAACCACATAGTCTGCATTTGTACTTGACTGAGGACCATTATCACCCATTCAGGTTTGAATACACTTGATATATTTATTATTTGGGTTAGATTCTTCACTTCCAGGTGAGTGTTCTTGTGCTTCAATTTCTTGTTAACACATAATTTGCTGAATGATGCATGAATTTCCTCTTGACATAGATCTTCAATTTTGCAATGTATAAAGGTATGCACATCATCATTTAAAATTACTCATGAAGGGATATATGATAACATTCCTATTACATCTTTTTCTGATGTTATCACTGGGGGTGTAGACACCCTAAAATGGATAGGCTTGCTACTCTACATTAAAAACACTAATTTTCATTTATTAATTGATAGGTTTTTAATCATTAATTAATCATCTATTTTCTTCAAAATTCATTCCCCAAATCATCTAATCAAATTCCCAAAATTAATTAAATAATTAATTTTATTTAATTAATAAACTTTAACTGATTAATTTCCATTAATTAATTAATTAAATTCAATGTCCTATAGTTTAAATTGAAAGGTTTAAACTTACTAATTAAATTATTCAAATTAAATTAATTTCAATTAAATTAATTTAATTTCATTCAATAAAGCAATTCTAAATAAAAAAGAATTCAATTATCTCACATGTTGAAAACTTTAATTACATAAATGAACTAAATATTCATTTATCTTCAAAGAGATAACTTCCAATCAGATCACATGGGTTACTCCACCCATCTCTCTAGTTCACATGGGTAACTCCACCCACCTCTTCAGTCCTAAAAGGTAACTCACAATTATCTCTTTAGTCAACCAAACTCTATCTCCTCTCTCCCACTTGAAGAGGTGGAGTTTACAGATGCCTTCTCCAGTTCCCTTTAATCTCAACCATTCATCTCCTTATCTCTGGGATTGATCTCAACCGTTCATATCATCCTCAATTCCTATATAATAAACCCTTCATACCCATTTGAAGGGTCTAGGATTTCAAGCTCTCGTGTGTTATTACTCTGTCAGTTTGGTTCTAGCATTCAAGCCATCTTGCGATCACACACACATTTCAATTACCAAATTCTCAACACTTCTCAAGTCATATACGCTGCTCATACAAACACTGAGCATCAAAAATAATGTTTCGGAAGGAATAGAGATAGGCAATAGAAGCTTCAAGCAATTGGGTTTGCATTCATTTGTTTTCCCTTATTTTATTGTATATTTTATTGATTATATTTAAGTATTCATCATTAGTAGTATTTATATTGATTTCCCCATTGCAAACTAGTGCTACTAACCCTCATTGTTGGAAAGCTTGGGAACCACAACTCCAAGAGAAGCGTACATTTTGGTGAACCCAATGTGAAGCATACAACCTAAATAGCTCTTGCAAGCAATAGATAGAATCCTTTAGCCTTGTTCGTACAGTTGCAGATCTCATTTTCCATATTTTCTTGATATTTGTGTAGTTTCACAATTGCTATTATTTTTCCACCATTAACGAAGCAGTGCCACAATTAACTTGTTTAATACCGCAATTGATTGCAGGCTTTTGCATTTCTATTCTATCATCTTCTATCTTTCTTTCTTCTAGCACTGTACCACAATCACCTAGTTTTCACCATAATTGCCTATGCTTTGCCACAATTTGCCGATCTGTACCACATACATCAACATTTTGTCATAGACCAGAGTTTATTACCACAATTTCCAACATTTTGCCTCACTTGACAAGAGGCTGCTACAATTAAGCAAACAGTGCCACAATTGACATAAAAAGCACATTTCTAGCTATTTTTCTTGGTTTCTATGCAGGGTTGACTAATGGTGAATGACAAAGAAGGTAATCAAACACATCCTAGGTGCTAGATCATTACGAGCTACAATAAGGAGAATTGCCAACTATCGATCACAACAAAGGGCTATTCTCACAATCACAAATGAGGATCAAAGTGAAGCATACACAAGGTACCTTGATTCAATCAAGTCATTTCCAAGTACAAAGTCACTATTAATTTCAGCAATCTCAATAATCCCATAGTTTTTGAATATTCTCCTCTTTTGGATTGAAAATCTTTCATTTCTTGAGATACTAAACACTTTCTTTGACAAGTTCAAATCGAGAAGACAAGATAACAATACAACATAAAAATCATTCTCTCATACTTTGGTGTTTAAAAAGAACAGTGCTAGTCAAACATCTCATACTTTACACTTTGAAATTTGGTTCTTAAAATTGACATGAGGACTAAAATTGAACAAAGGCAAAAAATCTCTCAATTTGGTGCATTAAAATTGAACAAGCAATAAACACTTACTTTTGGGCTTAAAACTGAACACTTGTGCTTGTATGGTGATTTAGCTTAGTTCATATTTCATTTTGGGGTTTAAGCAATTAACCTCGTGTCTTAAGTTTTGGGTGCACTTGCACAATCTGTTAGATTAAACACCTTTATACCTTTAGAAAGGCCTGTATGGGGAATGCACTTCTTCCTCAGAGAACGACCTTAAACTGGTAATCCTTCCAATTGGTATATAAACAAGATGCAAACTAAAGTTTCATCTTATCTAGCCAACCTCAGGCAAGGTGTGTTTATGATAGTCTAGATCAAGTGAATATCCCTAAGGATCCATCGTGGTCAACTAGGCTCTTAAGTGAGTCAAAAATGTACAAACCAATTGGATAGATGCCATAGACCCTTTCTACAAGCTTGTTAAAATAGAGGCCAACCCGATCTACCTATGAACCGATATCTTATTATAGTGCAAGGGGTTGCATAATTTTCCCCCAAGATTTGCAACATATGTGTTCCAAGGTATTTATGTAGTGAAAGAGATCTTTATTCCATAACAACAATACATGGAAACAAAAAAACACGGGCGCCTACATCATGGACCTTCATTTCCTAGTAGCTGATGATGGATCACGGAGTGTGATCCGAAACGTTGATGCTTAAAAATACACACAATCTAAACCCAGAAATCAAAGCTCAAAGTGTGACACTTGTTGTGTGAGCTAACGAACATTCAAGCATTGGGCCTATAATATTGTATTTTGAAGCCATTGAGCTAGAATAATCTAATTGTTCATTATTGAGACCTCATGATAACATTGCAACTTGAAAAATTTATAGAACATACACATGTCAGTCTTCATTCTTCAAAACACATTGTCTATTGTGCTTGTTCTTTGATTAGTTCCCAAAAATGGAAAATAAACACCCAAAGTTTCAAAACGAGTTAAATGTGTTAAAGCTTAGGGTTTTTAACATCAAATTGTCTTGCAAATCAGAAGCTTTATTCCATAAAATAAGGAAAATTGTCAGACAGTGAGACCTATCTTTTGATTCTTGTTAAGATTGTTACCCCTTTACTACAATTGTTTGCATTTGTCTATAATTGATGGAAGTTTGCCGCAATTTTCCTTTTTACTGCCGCAATCAACCTTTTTATTACCACAATCACTGATAGATTACCGTAATTGACCCATCACTTTATCGCAATCGATGGAGTTTTTCCACAATTGACCAAAGACTTTTTTTACACCTGTTCTCACCTAAAATCTTGAAAATACTCTCCATTTTTGTGTCAAAGACCAATGTCTATCCTAGAATTATGCGAAGAATATTGTATGAATCTCTAAACATTAAATATCATCCCTTCTTTGAAAGCACGATTATTGTCTAAACATTATTAGTTCAAAAGTTCAGAATCATCATCTCAAATATCATCATTATCTCTATCAGGGACTTTGTCCTAGGAAAAGGTCAACAAATATTATTCTTACATCATCAAAAACTTTGAGATCAAGATAAATCAACATCTATCCTTAGAATTAAACTTGTCCAAAACATAACTCAGACTTTCCTAGATTATATCACTTGTTTTAGTCACAAAATCTAGACCACACTATATCTCAAACACCTCATGGAGGGCCTTACACAAGGTTGAAGGATATAACACAACCTGATGAGTCATATATCAACAGATTCCCCACTTGGGAAACAGAGCAAGAGGATGATCCTTTCACAAATACTATTTCTACTCTATTCATTGAGAATCTTTGTGGGTCATCTTTGTTCCAAAATGTCACATAAGAGGAGCTTAAGGATATAGAGTAAGACACCTATTCCACACAAGTGGTTGATGCTATTATAGAGAGGATCCCCAAACATTTCTTAGCTATGCTGATTAAAAAGGGAGTAAAACTCCCTGCTAAATTTAGTGTGTCAACCACATTGGCACAAATGATACTCAACCAAACCAACTACACAAACCAAGCAAGCACATCTTCCATGCAAAGCATGATAGGTGCCCAACTAAGTGCATCCATGGTCACTAGTATGCCTCCATCTTTGGTCTTATGGCCTTGCCAATCAAGATATCATGCTATGACTTCTATCCCACAACCAAGAAGAAACCTTTTTTCCACCATACCGCAACTGCAGTCAATCCCTACTAGCCTTGAGGTCAACACATCATTCCTATAGGGATCCATCTCTATAGGATTGACATTTAGTTAATGCCCACCCAAGGTTACACCTTTTCTCACCCAACAACATCTTCAACACTAGCAATAGCAACCCCAGCTTCAATAGCAACAACCCCAACCCCAGTAGCAGCAACCCCAACTTCAGCAACAATAACCCCAACCCCGATAGCAACAACCCCAGCATCATTAGCAACACCCTCAACCCTAGCAGTAGCAACCCTCACTTTTGCAGCAACTCCCGCTTCAACAACAACAACCTCAACTGCAACAACATCAACCCCAGATTCAGTAGCAACAACCTCAACCCTAGCAATATAAACCCTAGCTTTAGCAACAACTTCATCCCCAACCCCAACAACTAACACAAAAAAACCCACCTTGGTCCACTCACATGCCCCCATTTCAAAATCATGTGTTGGGAAATCAATATCAAGTCCCAAGGATGAGGTCCTATGTTCCTACTCAAGGGACATAGAAGCACAACCTCATACCAACTACAGCACTGAGGTACAACATCACACATCAACATTAGTCTCAAATAGATATGCTAATCCAACAAGTGCAGAACCTTCAAACCCAAATGATGGATATGTAAAATCAAGGGCAAACTAAATCCTACACCGTGAAGGATTTATAGGGGTAATACCAACCCTATTGAGCATATCTAAGAATTCTTTGCTAGTTGTATCGAATTCTCACATGATGAGACATACTTAATGCAACTATTCCCACAAAGCTTAGCCAGACCAGCAATGGAATGGTTCTCACATCTACCTCACGGCATTCTATCTTTGGGTGAGTTGGCTAAAACGTTGATCGCTCACTTCCATCATAACATTGAGTGCAATGTCAGCATCAAGGACCTTAGTGATATCAAAAAAAATATATGGAGTCTTATGTAAAATTCATATAGAGATGGAGGAATACTACAAACAGAATAACATATGATGTACCCAAACAAGACCTAATAGTCATGTTTGTTGATAATCTGATTCTAGACATGTCATTCATAATAGAATTGCAGTTATCTCCAAACTTTACACAACTTATCGAATGAGGAGTTCATTGTGAGAAGAACATAGTCAAACAAGGTGTCCTTGTAGATCCTACCCAAATGAATACAAACGAGATAGAAAAAGGACAAAGCTAAGTGGTAGAATAAAAATAAAAATTTCACCAATGATGGTGTCATTGATGTGGATAGTCAACTATGCACAACCCAAAGTGTCACTGCAAGGCACACCTTTTCTCAACCAAAAAAATGTGGTTCCCACTCCACAAGCATACACTCAAACTCAACTTCCCCCTGTCCAAGAAGCCGCTGTGTCAAACAGTCAACAATAGGCTCAACACAAACCACAGTTTCAATTCCAACAATGAGAATTCACACCATTAGGAGAGTCGATAGAATCAGCTTTACAAAAGCTGATACAATTAAACAATATCACTCTCCCAAAAATCATGGAATGTGAACATAGTGCAATCAAACAAAGGTGGTACAATGACAATTATTTCTATGAGTTTCATCAGGTGAAGGGACACAAAACACCCAACTGTTACTGATGGAAATATGTTATCCAAGACTTGATTAACATAGGGATCATTGGCATGAAAAATACCCAAAAAAAAGGAACAAATGATCATACGATATTCAATGAAAAATTTCATGATCACAATAAAGGGAAAGCCTCTGGGTTGGGTGGACAGTCAAAATAGGTAAACTACACTTGTGCAAATAGTGATAACACTATAAATTGCCTAAATCCTTTAGATAGCCATGGGGCTACGATCACTATCAGACTCCAAGGTAACAAATGTGTTGTAACCACACAACATACAAGATTTGTCTTGTAAGGAGTACCTTCATCATCTGCTACACTAGCCAACCCTAAAGCAACCTCAGATCCACAGACAAACCTAGTGGATCAGCTAAAGTGCATGCCTTTCAAAATCTCTATGTTTGACCTCTTATACATATCTTTGCAGCATAAACAAGCACTTGACCAAGCCGTTCAGAAAGTAGCTATCCCAAGGGACATAACCCTTGAGTGCTTCCAAATGATGGTTAACCATATAGAAGCCAAAAAACATGCAACATTCACAAACCATGACATGCCGCCACACAAACCCTTGCATAATGATCCATTGCACTTGCTTGTCCAAGTCCACAAAAGAACAATCCATAGAGTCCTTGTTGATGGTGGGGCTAGGTTAAACATTTTTACTTTAAAGCTAATAAAGAAATTAGGCTACTCAAAGTCTAGTATTGATGTAATGAGACGAATCAATATCAGAGCCTACAATGAAGACAAAAGATCCTCCAAAGGTAATATCATTCTACCTGTCCGAATTGGTCCAGTTGTCAAGAACACTCACTTCCAAATCCTAGATCTAGAGTTGGGATACAACATGTTATTAGGGAGACCATGGATACATGAGATGCAAGTTGTACCTTCAACATACCATCAGTGCATCAATTTACCACACCAGGGATAAGAAATCATCATTGAGGGAGATCCAAATCCTTTCCAATACTGTAATGCGGTCCAAAACACCACTGACAATCAGGTTCCCTTGAACCAAGAGGCAAGTATCCCATCCACATAAAACTCAATTCCCATAGATATCATAAGAAAAGTGGGAAAAATATCCATTACTGAGAAGGGATGTGGTGAATATAGCTAAAAGGAAGCTTTCACCATAAAAAACATGCCTCAAAGCCTAGGAAAATATGGTATGCCACAACTAATTATTACAACGGAAACCCAAGAATTGGTTCTATTCAGGTATCCACCCACAACCTTTATCAGATGGGGAGACATTACAGAAGAGAATATATTTGATCTAGATATGAATACATGGTTGTACCAAGATCCACAAGAGACACTTCAACACCCCTACCCATATCAAACTATGGAACTAGCTATAAAATGCTACAAAAATTTGGGTATGATGGTACAATTGGTCTAGGGGAAAGACAACAAGGCTTAATGGAATCATCTCTCCCACCAACCTAAAGAAATAAGAGAGGGTTAGGCTATGGGAAATAAAGAACTAGTCCTATCACTTGAGACATACAATTTGATCAAGAACAAATAGAAGAGTTACATCGGGGGCAAAACCCAGAACACATCTTGATAAGCAACATACTACAACAGTTGTTTCCCACCAAAGTGGGGACCTCTCAATCCCAAATAAACCTCAACCAAGAAATTGATGATAATGAAGGAAGTGAGATATTTGACAAGAGTTCTATCAAAACTGACTCCCACGAGTGCTAGTGGAGATCCCTTCACAACTCTGAACCTTCAATCCCATACTATTCCCCTAGGTCATCCACTACCATACACCTTGATGATCTATTTGACCAATTAACCATAGACAACCAACCCTGTATCAATATACATATTGATATTAATTCAATAGGTGGTGCATCCACAACACAGTCTCAGTTTGTTGGAACCATCTCTGTAGTCCCCTTAAACCAAACAGAGCCAACCCAACACAAAGGCCTATGTCTTGTATACCCAAAACGAATAGAGTGGGATCAACAAGGACCACTTGATATGGATATCTTTGAGAATGATGAGGATATCACAAATTTCATGGGACTTAGAGAGGGAATGCCATCAGGAGACCATAAAATAATTTTTTCCATCAACCTCGACAGATCAAAATACTTTAAGGAGGAAGCTCCTCTTTCTAGTCATAAAAAACAATTGAAAAAGAAAAATAATCGTCAATAAGTGAAAACCAAAAGGCGCTAACTAGCACAAAAAATGATAAAAATAAAAAACAAGACGTATATTCTAGTGAAAACCTCACTGAGGCGCTAGAAGATGGAAAGAAGGAACTCCTCCCCTTGATAGAGGAAAATTCAGCATTATTAGCAAAAGAAACACAAGAAGACAACTTGGGTGATTACAAAAACCCACAAAACATTTACTTAGAAAAATCAATCACCCCAGAGGAGAGAGAACACTTCATCAGTTTCTTCAAGGAAAGGAATATCATTTTTTCATGATCCTACTCTTACATGCCAGGATTGTACCCAAAGCTCATGCTACATCATCTCCCATTGCTACCCAATGCCAAACCCGTCAATCAGAAGCCAAGAAAGATGCATCCCCATGTTGCATTACTAGTCAAGGCAAAATTGAAAAAGCTCCTAGATGCTAAGATCATAAAACTCATCCCATACACAGACTGGATATCCAATCTGGTACCAGTTACCAAGCACAGTGGTCAGATTTGAATTTGCACAAAATTTAGAGATCTTAACAAAGCTTTTCCCAAGGACCACTTTCCTTTTCCTAACATCAATATGATAGTAAATTTAACAGAAGGACATCAGATGCTATCACTCATGGATGGCTTTTCAAGGTATAATAAGATAAAGATTGCACCAGAGGACCAACATAAAACTAATTTCACATGTCCTTGGGGAACTTATTGTTGGAATCTTATGTCATTTGGTCTAAAAAATGCAGGAGTAATGTATCAAAGGGCCATGACAACCATCTTCCATGACCTCATAAAAAAAATGGAGGAATATGTTAACGATTACTTGCAAAGTCAACACCTAGAAAATATTATCTAAAAATACTTGGACCCATATTCGACAGAATGGAGGAATATAAGGTCAATTTAAATCCAAATAAATGTGTTTGGGGTCACAACAGGGAATCTCTTGGGATTCATTGTGTCCCATCGAGGCATAGAGGTCGACCCAGTGAAAGTCAACGCAATACTAGACATGCCACCACGAACTAACCTAAGGAAACTAAGGGGTTTATAGGGAAGGTTCCAATCAATCAGGTGATTCATATCTCAACTAGCGGACAAGTCTTGCCCATTTTAGCATCTACTACATAAGGACGTAAAGTTTATGTGGATAGAACAGTGCGAAGAAGTGTTCCAAATATTCAAGGACTATCTACTCAAGTCTCCCATATTGGTGCCACCAGTTAATGGATGACCACTACTTCTATACATCTCAACAACTAAAATAGCCTTAGGAGTGCTCCTATTAGAACATGATGACCAAGTTAAGGAGAGAGCCATCTCTTATCTCAGCCCAACATTGGTAGGATATGAGCTCAACTATACACCAATTGAGAATTCATGCTTAGCGGTAGTCTTTTCTTCTCAGAAGCTAAGGAATTAAATGATGATCCATGAAACTAAGCTCATAGCACACACTAATCCTTTAAAGTATCTACTTAGAAAAGCAACACTCACCATATGACTTGCAAAATGGATAATGATCTTAAGAAAGTTTGACATTCAGTATGTAGATAGAAAAGACATCAAAGGGCAAGTAATTATGGATCAGTTAGTAGAGGAACCTATTTAGGATCATCAGCCTATCCTATCTAACTTTCCAGATGAGTCTATTCTTACACTACAATTGACTATAGAGATATGGAAATTATACTTTGATGGGTCATGCACGAACCATGGTGGAGGAGCTGGGATAGTACTCGTCACTCCAAACAATGATACAATACCCAAATATTTAAGACTCAACTTCCCGTGCACCAACAACATAGCCAAATATGAAGCTCTCGTCATCATAGTAAAGACAACAATTAAATAGAGAATGAAGAACCTTAAGGTCTACAAAGATTCATAGTTGGTTATTAGCCAAGTCAACAATGACTATATGACAAAAGATGAGAAGCTAATACCATACAAAGAACAGATGGACATGTTGCACACTAAGTTCCAATACATATTTTTTGAGAAAATACCAAGGATCAAAATAAGACTACAAATGTGATGGCACCAATCACATAAGGCACCAATCACATAATCAACATGTGTCCTTGTTGGTCCTGAAACCCCATGGTACCATGACATGTATAATTACCTCCAAAGTAGTGTATTACCTCCTGATTTGTCTAGGAACAAGAAAAATTCCCTCATCCACCAAACCTCTAGGTACACCATTCTCACAACTACTCTACATAGACAAAGTCTAGATAGAATGCTATTATGATGTCTCACTTCCACAGAATCCCAGAGAGCTATGTACGAGGTACATGAAAGAATTTATGGAACCCACAGAGGTGGAAATAGTTTAGCTAAAAATTTTATCCGCATGGGATACTTGGCCAACAGTAGAGACAGATGCAATCAAGTATGTAAAAAGGTGTAGGAAATGTCAGATTCATGGAGACCTCATCCCTGCACTAGCCCAAGGACTAAATCCTATCATTTCACCATTACCATTTTCTATGTTAGGACTTAACCTAGTGGGAAAGATTACACCATCTTCATCTAAGGGACATAAATACATTATATCAAAAACATAGTACTTCACTAAGTGGGTGGAAGCAATTCCCCTCACTTAGATAACAACAATGCAGATCTCAATGTTCATACTCAACCATATCATCTGTAGCTATGGAATTCCTCAAACCATCCTAACAGATCATGGTACACCTTTCCAAAACAAAGATGTTGAAGAGCTATGTGAATAGTTCCAAATCAAACAAGGGTTCTCTTCATTCTATTATCATCAAGGGAATGACGAAGCTGAAGTGACAAACAAGACCATTTTGAGAATCTTGAAGAAAACAATTAACGAATTAGGGCGAGACTAACATTTACAACTTAGTCCTATATTATGGGCATACAAAAATAGAGTAAGAAAACCTACAAGATCCGCTCCTCTCTCCCTAGTATATGGATCAGAGGAAATTTTATCCCTTGAAGTGGAAATACCATCCCTCCAAATATCATTAAAGAACCTGATTTTAGATGAAGACTACAGAGTAGCAAGGCTTAGTGAACATGAACTACTAGATGAAAGAGTAATGTATGCATTCAACCAATTACAAGGCTATCAGAATCACCTTAGAAGGAATTATCACAAGAAGGTGAGGCCATGAACAATTGAGGTAGGAGACCTTGTCCTCATAGAAAATCAAAAGAACCAAGTAGAGCGAGTGAAACTAGGAAAGTTTGAACCTAACTGGATAGGACCATATGTCATTGTCAACTCTACCCAGAGTGGGGCATACCAACTGGAAACACAAGAAGGAGATCATCTCCCTGGATACATAAACAAAATGCACCTCAAGAGGTTCTATGTTTGAGGTCTCAATGGTTAAGGCAACTATCTACATATCCAAAAAATACCAAAAAAATCAAAAAATACAAAAGGTTACCCTAGTGAAAACCTGGCAAACAGGTGCCATGACAACAATAAAAAAATCCAAAAAACAAAAAAAATTAAAGAGAAAGGAAATCACTCTCTCAGTGAAAACCTATAAAACAAGCGTTATTGAGTAGGTACCTTGGTGAAAACCTAGTAAATAGGTGTCAAGTGTTCAAATCCAACTTCACCATCAATGAACTCCAAGATCAAAAGCTTGAGCACACTTTGCGTGAAAGAATGAGTACCCAATCTATATCTAGAAGCACAATCCCCTCTGAGCACCATCACTTATCCATGGTTAGTACTGGTCCACCAGACTAGGGGGCAATTCTAAAATGTCCTAAAAAAATCCCAAAAAATCTAAAAACTTGTCAAAATCCTAAAAAGATCAAAATGTCCTAAAAAATCAATCTTCATCAAAAACAATAACAAAAATTGCAAAATCCCAAGCAACAAAACCAACTCGGTTAAAAAACAAAGAAAAGGGTGATCATGCCAAGTTAATCAATGTCAAACCATGAGCTTTGTGAATTAGCATTGGGCCCATATGACACAGCTTTATCAATCCATCAAATCAATCAAAAATAAAACTGGCGACCAAGCCAATCTATCATATGTCACAACCATGAGCTTTGTGAATTAGCATTGGGCCCATCTGACATAGCTTGATTAGCCACAAAAATGATCAAAATCAATTAATCAATTATATCAATCATCTTACAAAGTGATGGATACACTCAAAACTAGATAGGTCAATCTTATATGAGTCATCTATTACTGAAACAAGACACAATCAAAAAAATCAAGCCAATCAATCCTATCAGAAGAGTCGAGCCAATCAAGAGAATCAAACTGAATCAAGGAACAATCAAAAAATGTTGACTAGGTCATTCAGTCAAATGTCAGTATATATTTTATCATTATGTTATTATGCTACTCTAGGATCCACCAAGTGCGGAGAGTAGCTATGATGGATCATGACTTATTTTATTTGGTTGTTGTTTTCTGAATGTTCAATTCAATTCTGGGGCCATGATGATTTAGGATAAATGCGGCAGTCACTGTCACTTATCTAGTAGCCAGGTAGTTCCATGATCTGAGCTTAACCCTAGGAAAGAGTTGGAAATTCCTTCTCTGTTATATGCTTTTATATTTACCAATAGAATCATAGCAATATCCAGATGGACTCTGGGTGCATTGGATTTCTATTTTGGTTTTTATGGGCTTTCTTCTTAAAATCAAGAGTTCACAGTGTTATCCAAATGGACTTTGGGTGCATTGGAATTCTATCATGGTTTTTTTTGTCTTTCTTCTTAAAAGAAAGAGTTCATAGTGTTCTCTGGGTGCATTGGAATTCTATCTTGGTTTTTTTTTCTTTCTTTTCAAAATCAAGATCTCACGGTGCTATCTAGATGGACAGTGTGCGCATTAGATTTCTATCTTGGTTTTCTCTTTTTTTCTTCTTCTTTTGTTCAGATTGTTCAAAGGGAAAAGTGGTATCCAGATGGTCAGTATCTAGGTTCTTTTGGCTCTCTTTCTTTTCAACCAGGGAACATAGCTGGACCTAGATGGTCAATATTTGGGTTCACCAAGTTCTCTTTCTATTCAATCTCTTTACTCCTTTTGGTTATCAACAGGTCATGGTGGTATCTAGATGGTATTTGATCTAGATGTATTAGACACTCTTTGAAATTTCATAAAAATATGTAATGATGACAAAAATTGGAAGCACAGCAGTGACATGGGTCACTCATCCATTCTATCAATTCATATCTATCAAAAATAAAAAATCATTTCTATCAATTCATATCCATCAATCAATCCTAGAGAACATTGCAAACTAACTTTCTTCTAACTAGCACATGCATTACTCAGATATTTTGTGCATAGTAGATTGCATTCATTTATTACATAAGATAAATCCAGAACATGGGCATAGTAGGTCATATAATCAATGCATCCATCATCAATAAAATCATAACTAACATAGGAATGCATTCATCATCATCATATAGTGATTCACATTTTCAACAAATTAATGCTCATCTAACGCATTTTCTTTGCTTAATTTTTTGAGGGGGAATATAGTCCACCAATTTTCACTGGGGCAGGATCAAATCTAAAATTCTTTGACACAACATGATGAATCAGATTGTATCAAAGAGGGGAAAATGTAGACACCCTAAGATGGACACGCTTGAGACTCTACATTAAAAACAATAATTTTCATCTATTAATTAATGTTTTTAATCGTTAATTAATCATCTATTATCCTCTAAGAGTGTGTGCACCAAGTTGTGGACCAAAAAAGTGGACACACCTTTAAAAAAATTTGAAATTTTCAATAACCCGATCGAGATATTGAAAATTTGAAATCATTCTAGGCTTGGTAAACCAAGCCTAGAATATATTACAAACAATTGTGTGCACCTCAAAACCTGAGTGGGTTATGAGGAATTTCTCATAACTCAGTCGGGTTATGACATATTTCTCATACCCTGATCGAGTTATGAGAAATATATCAAAAATAGATCTGCTCACGGCTTAGGCAATTTTTCAACGCCTAAACCACAGAGCAGAAGTGTGGAGGAGGGTAAACAGTAGAAAAACCCATCGTGCTTTGAACAAAACATGATCTAATCAGGATTTTCAACCAATGGCACCCCGTAACAAAGGTAAGTTTGTTTTTTTTTGTTTTTTTTTTTGCAATTGCAATCAAATTTTGTTATTTTATTGATTTTTTATTTTCTTTTATTAATTTCATTCCAGATTCATCAAACAACCTAAAAGAATGAAAAAAAATGAAAGACCACCCCCCGTAGAAGCACCATCATCACAACCTATAAACCCTCAACAACCCTCGCCACCCATAAACCCTCAACCACAATCTCCACCTATAAACCCTCCTCAAAATTCTCCTCCTCCACAACCATCACCACCCATACACCCTCCACATGTGTTGTTAGGTTATGTAGATGCATCACAAGAAGACCTTGTGTAATGCCTTAACCAAAATAGTGCACAAATTAATATATTGGTCAATAGGTTGAAGGCTTTCGGTCTTCATCATCACCCTACCCTTGCCACTACATTAGAAACAATGTCCAATAATGCAAATGAGGTGTCTCAAGAGGTGACAAAATGGGGTTCATGGAGGGATAGGTGTCATACATTTTATGCATATGGTTTATCCTATGAGGATGTGAAAAGAAAAGGCATAGAAAAATATGACATATGTGCCCTTTTCACCAATCCTAATACTAGCAATTCCCTAGAAGTTAATACAAAATGATTTCCTATACATTGGTGTGTTCATAGGGGGATGAAATAAGATTTTTGGGATAGGTGGTACATACTATTTGACCAACCACCTTTTAATAGAGAGGAGGAATACTATGAGAAAACCCCCCATTCATGTTGTGGTTCCAGTAGTGGTGAAGGAGTCTTTGGATATATATACTCTTCATGCGGCTCCATCATTGACTGATCTCATTATCCAGAATGGCACTCAGTTAGTTGGAGAGAATGGATCAGTGCCACCTCCATATTCATTAGATGTTCCATTAGGATCATCCCATCCTATGCTAGCTCCATCACCATCAAATGCACAATTAGGATCATCTCATCCCATGCGAGATCCATTATCATCAGATACATTTCCAGGGTCAGCCCAGCCCATTGAGAATATTTTCTTCAGTTGTAATGGTATATGTGATGGGGTAGAGAGCTAGGTGAGTGTGGATGGTTTGGCATCCCATTCATGTGTACATTGTGGAAAAATATTTCAGGAGTCCACTACTGAGGATGTGGCCCTCACAGGTGATCTGTTGTCCATGGTGTATTGTTTAGAGTTGACACAGGTTTGTTTAAATTTGTGTTTTGACATGTTATTTTAATTAATTACCTAAATCTATTAAAAGTAAATAAAATTTTATGTATAGAAGAATCTAAATTGATACATGAATAATATGCATTTTAGGGTGTAGCTGGTGATACAAGAACACCAAGGAGTGCTTGTTATAGTACACGTAGATGGGTAGATGAAACACCTGAGGTAATGTTTTATAAATATTCCTAAAATATAATACTACATTATTTTGAAAATATCACATCTTAATAATTTGTATGGTGGTAACTTAGTGTATGTTTGTTTGTTATTGATTTATGGTCAAAGAATTGTTTCTAATGTAATTCAACTCAAGGAATTCACTTCCTTGTCTAGCCATCATGACTCAAATTGATTTTAACTCCCGCCCTCCATCCTTGGACTCAATTCACCTAATGATTAACTCATACATAGACTCATACCCCAACCAATCACTTATTGGCTTCTGAATCAACCTTTAACATCATTTGGAACATCCAACCATCATTCTTTTACTCTTATTTCTTGTTAAAAATGATGAATACAATCCTTGATTGTTCATTGATTTTGATTATCCTTAATCCTTCAATACACCTCCATGGCCTTCTAAAGACTCCCAACATATATGATGTAGAGGTGGTGGTTGGTGACCTCATTGATCAGGTCTTACAACAATCCATCTCCTATTTGTAACAACTTCTCACTTCCAAAGCCCCCTCAAGGACTCACCTTCTAGGCTACCCCAAGTGCACCTAGTGCTTCCCAAACACCATATATTAAATCATGACTTCAACCTTCATTTCAAATCCATAAATAATCTCCTTATGGCCTATCTACCATGTTCAATCAACACATTAAATCTGGATAACCAATCCCTTACCCAACTCTCACATTCAGCCCTTAAAGCTAGTAGCCCACACCAGTCACTATTTTGTCCTTTTCTTCGACATTCCCCAAATAAATAAGGAAACTAAAAAATGATTTAGATACCCTTTTGGGATCTTTAAATCCTCCCCAAGATTTAGTATATACTCCTTTGGACCATACCCAAGATCCAATACTCATTTAACCTCCAAACTAAGCCTAATTCTCCTCATTTACAAAGCAACCCTTGACTCCACTTACTCTCATGACTCCAAAGGCTGAAAAAGTCCTTCTAGGGGTTAGGAAACAACATATTTTCAAGTCTCTAAGGCTCTATCCTTTATCTATGGCCTTAGCCACTAAACCCTCACTTCTAGGATCACACACCTAGGGTCTGATCAAAAGGACCTCTCCAATCCACTCCAAGCCAAACCAACTACATACACACTTCACTATAGACCCCCACATGTAGAATCCATCACAAAACCCTTTCATCCTCAAAGAAATCCACCATCCTTCTGTAACTGTGCCTACAAATTTGTTAAAGAATAGTCTTGTGTGTGAAAGAAGAGTTCAAAATTTTATATTGTAATAATGGTTTGTAAAATTTGATTATAAACTTGTGATAATAGATCATTTGTGTAATTCAAGTGAATCATAATCTTCATTGTAAACTATTTCATATATATTTATTTGGTTTTTTATAGGGCTTGTTAGGGGCTGTGATTTCTAAGATTGAGGATGTCACCCTTTCTGCCATTGACTTTGGCTTAGAGAGCTATGTGGTATCATTTTTTGCACATCTCTTGTTTATAGTTTTAATTGAATGCATGTGATATCATATTATTTCTCTTAGGTTAATTTTGTTTTTGTTATCCTGCACCACCAAGCTCAAGGTCATTAGGAAAGAGGAAGAAATCATCGGGGACATTGAAACAAAAAAGGTAATTAAATCCAATTTAAGTATATTTGTTGAAATGTATTATGAACATTTCAATGTAGTCTATATTGATTAATGCACTTGACTTGTTTATTGTATACATGTAGAGTCAATTGGGTTTCACGAAACTGATGAATGTCCCAGACATTGCTGATGTTCAGGAGAGGGAGGAGGTAACACATTTTCATATTTACTTTCAATTTCATTCTTGTTTGTTCAAAATATTTTAGAAATCATGTTCCTCTATTAGTATGTCATTTTCTATGACTTTTCAAAGAGGAATTGGTCATAGCTGCCTCAAATGAGGTGAACCTTTCTCCACTTCCTATGGATCCCTTGCCTAGCACAGGAGATCTAGTTGTGGTATGTATTTTCTTTTTAGTCCATTCATTTTATATTTTTTAATATTTTTGATTTATAACATGTATTTTGTATTATTTTTTCTATTGTAGGACCCTTCACCACTGCCCGTCATTCCTTTTCCTGGCCATTTTTATAGGAGTCCTTCTCACCCACTATGGAGCCCATTTAGTTTATTAGTCAGCCCAAGCATAAGAGATCCAGCTGAGGCTTTAGTATGCAAATTACAACCCAATATTTATGTATTTTGATATTATTCTGACATAATATATATGGGTTAACATTTGAATTGTTCTTGTGCAGAGACTTAGTGAACCAAGTGTTGTTGCGAAGAAGCTAGATTTTGATGATCCACCACAGTCATAGATATATCAAGACATTGTATAGATCTAGTTGTGATCATTGAATGACCAAATTTTGTATATGTGTGTGTGTGTGTGTGTGTGACATTTGTACATTGTGTATATCAACCTAGACATAGTTGATTTCATTTTTTTGTAACTCTATTATGGATTTGGCATGTACGCCATTTATTGATATGTACGCTACTATTATTGTCGATGCCACATTGTTGTAACTTTATTATTGATTTGGCATGTATGCCATTTTTTGATATGTACACAATTATTGTTCATTTTGGTATATATGAAACTTTATATTCAATCCAATTTGTTCATTGTTAGTATGTAAATATGTTTGTGTATATGTAGTCATGTGTAGGATTTATGCCTTAAGTGTATTCTTGTTTCATGACTTGCACATATTCATGTGTCTACTTTATAACTTAATGTACT